>JZKD02S1671427.1:260152-294281 GCA_000966675.3 Picea glauca | reverse complement strand
GAACGTGGCCTTTAATTTCTCTACAAGATACAGAGCATCCTCCAGATTTGTTTTTTCCCCATTGAATATTTTCTACAGGATACAAAGTATCGTGTAGAAGTTTGTTTTTTTCTATCCCAATGATGTATCTGATGAAAAAAATGGTTGGAGAAGGTGATTTTATTTCTGATATTTTATCATTGAATTGTTGATGTTGGTTTTGACTCCAATTTCCTTCCATTATTTGTAGAAATTTTCTTGCTAGGTTGATTCTGTAGAATGTTGTAGGTTGATCTTGTATAATAACCTTGGAGACTATTTTTATTGAAATGAAGGGTAAAACAAAACATGTTGGGTATGGAAAGTGGTATGCATGATAAAAATGAAAAAAATGTGGATGATTATATGGAGATGATGGAAAATGCTATTTATGAATGATGAAAAAATATGAAAATTGATGGGAAAGTTGTGAGTTCTTATTGTCCTTACTAACTGTTGATTATATTATTATGAAGATGGTTGTTGTAATCAAGTTCCTAGTACCTTAAAAAACTAAATATTAGTACAATATATATATATATATATATATATATATTCTTCTTCTTTTTTTCTCAAGGAAGAAGTGCCATCACTGGTTTTCACTAATGCCTAGCCTCATCGATATTTTGAAAAGCTTTAATAATGAGGATATTAATTTATTCTTCAGATATGAGACTACCTCCATTGGAGGTTTTCACCCTTAGATATCTCCTATATGCCTTTGGAAGGTTTTCAATTAGGATTTTTTTATTCTTTTTTCTTTTTTTTCATATCTCTTTATTGGGATGGATTGAGAGCATTTATGCTATCAATCACATCCACATTTTGTTTCTTCACTGTTGTTGTGAATTATTATTTTTTCAGGGGCTTATTGTAAGTATTTATTCTAAATCCATTCACTAGTAAAGGTATTCCTTATTCATCAATGGTTCTTATCTGCATTGAACCATTATCATAACACTTTTCAATGATGTAGGGCCCTAACCACCTTGTCATCAACTTTCCTTTGAAATATTTAAACCTTGAGTCATATTGTTGATTAATTGGGTTGGTTTTCATTGATGTCAACCCTTGAACAAAGTCTGGTAGTAAATTTCGGTAGCACAAAGGTTTGGGTAATGGAACCAAGTTTTTTTGATGGATAATGGTATGAGTTTTGATATATTTGTAGGTAAAATTATTCTAGATGGATAATACATGTCATGCCATTTCTGTTGGTATGTGGAACGTCTCATAACTCCTCACGGTTAGAGAGTTATGGCCATGTGAAGTTGGAGAACCCTCACGAGTCATCTAGAAGCCCCAAAAGGTCAAAGTAGTCAAAGTGTTTGCAAAGAAGAAATTAATTAAATAATAAAGTGAAGTGATGAGTGTACTATAAGTCAAAGAGGATGCAAAAGAATTTATTTAAATAATAAAGTTAGTGGATAATTTACTAATTATGGAAAGTGGTTAAGTTAAGTGGACAAGTGGTTATAAGTGGGTTAACTATAAAATAAGGAAAGTGGGTTAAGATGGTTAAAAGTAAACCCCTTGAGGATGATAAATGAAATTATAAATAAAAGGCAAGGCTCTCTCATTTAAACACACTTGAATATCATTGAATATCTATTTTTTTGAAAGGTTATTTGGGAAGGTATTATTGATATAAAAAATTTGCAGCAGAAAAAGTGCGGTAAGAAAAGAGCGGTAGAAAAAGTGTAGCAGGAAAAGTGCGACAGGAAACGTGCAGCAGAAAAGGTGTAGCAGAAAAAGTGCGGAAAAAAAATTCCAACAAAAAAAGTGTGGAAGGAAAACTATGGTAGAAAAAGTGTGGCAGAAAAATCACCACAAGAAAAGTGCGAAAAAAAAAAAACGCAGCATAAAAAGTACGGTAGCAAAACTGCGGCAACATAACACTACAGGAAGAAAAAAATCTATGGTTCTCAAATGTGTAGTGTTGAATTTATGAATCAAGTTGAGGGTTTTCTTTGTAAATATGTTGGATTCCCTCTTGGGAGTTTATGGCTTGTTGTAGAGTTGATCTGAGGCAGATATACTGAAGTTTAATATTGGTTCATGTTTGTAGGATTTTGGTTGAGGTATGTTGTTGAAGTTATTGGTACAAATAGAGGTTGTATAACAATGAGGTTCTCGCACATGGCTTCAGGTATAGACTTGTGGTATAGTGTTTGAGGTATATGTGATCAGATTAGATTTGGATGATGAAATTGATGAGGGATTTTAGTTGAGGTACATGTTGGGTACATGGTTGAGACAATTAGTTGATGAGTTGGCACATACATGAGGTGTATAGTTAATGATGTTGGTACATATTGATGAGTGATATTTTATACGTATTTGATGCATGATTGGTACATATTTGGTGCATGGTTGATGCACTCATTGATGGTACATTTTGGTGCATGGTTGATGCACTTGTTTATGGTACATGTTGATTACAGGTTTGGTGCATGGTTGATGCATTTTTTTATGGTACAGGTTGATGTATGGTAAATGTTGGCACAATTTATTGGTACAATTTTACAACAGTGTATCTCATAGTGATAGTGTGACAATGGTTCCATCATTCTACTTCTACATCAGAGTGGTTGGATGGGGCAAGGAAAGGTGTTTGTAGCCACCTTCCGGTTGTATCCAGAGAACATAGGGGGTTGTAGCCCCCTTCTGGTTGTAGCCAGAGAATTGGGTATTTGGAGATTCCCTTAGGTTGTATCATGAGAAACTAGGGGGTTATAGCCTCCTTCTGGTTGTAGGCAAAGAATTGGGGAGTTGGATCTTCCTTAAGGTTGTAGCCTGAGAAAATATGGGGTTGGATACTCCTTCCAGTTGCAGCTGGAAAACAAAGGAAGTTGGTTCTTCCAATGAATGTAATTCTTAAAGACATATAAGAAAAATAATTATGTGGTTTTCTCTTGCTTTGGGTTTCCACGTAAAACACTAGTGTACTGTGTATGTGTGCGATTTCTCATTTGTTCATTGTTTATTTACTCTGCAACTATTATATGATAATGCTACATTGATATAACACTTTCATTTTATGGTGAAAAATGATTAAATTTCTCTATTACTTATTCAACTCCCCTCTCAGTAATCCAACAATTGGTATAAGAGTTAGTTCCTTCAGGAAACTATTTAACCGGTGAAAGGAGATCATGGATTATTCTGAGAATGGAGTACCAATTTTTAATGGTTAGAATGGTTTAAAGTATGAGATGTGGAGCAGAAGGATGAAAGTATTTTTACAGGCATAGGGACATTATATTTGGCTATCAGTTGTTATGAGATATGATAGTTCAAAAAGGGAAAAGACTGCAACCAAGAAGGAATTGAAGAAGAATAAAAAAATAACAATGGATTTCATCTGGGAAGGATTACCTAATCCGGTAAGAGAAAAGTTTGGTAAATGTTCATCAGCCAAAGAACTTTGGGATAAGTTACATGACATATATTCTTCACCCATTGCAGATTCAGAAAATTCCAAAGAAGATGCAGATACAAATCAAGAAGAATTATGTTCACCATGTCAAACAGATTCATAAGATGAAGAGTACATAATCACCAGAGGTATGTTGTTTTTCTTTAATTGTGAAAAATGCGAACATCTTGAAATAGAATGCCATGAAGGAAATGAGACAGAAAAACTAATTGAAAAGGAAGACAATTATGAAGCATAATTGATTAGTTCTTTAGATGAACTAATAGAAGAAAACAAATCACTCAAGAAAGAATTGATGAAACAAAAGGAAAGTGTTCACATTTTTGAATAATCCCAACAAGTCATCGAGAACTTAAGAACTCAACTAGAAGAAGCCAGGAAGATCAAAGAAATATTTGGAATCCAACATAGAAGCACAAAAGGAATAAGCATAAATGAGAGAGAAGATATTGACAGGTCATATTAAGGAAAAAACTAACGATCTAAACCAGCTTGATGTAGAGTTTGGTCAAGAAGAGAAAGGACTTGAAGAAGAAATAATTACATTAAAAATTCAACTTGAAGAAGCGAAAAGATCAGAAGAAGTCATGAAATCTCAGATAATGAAGAAAGAAGAAGAGGTTGAGAAGATTGAAGAAGAATTTGTCACATTGATAACTAAAATCGTCAAGCTCAACAAGAATGTTGAAAAGACAGAAACATCCACATCAATTATAGAGAATGAAGAGAATCACTCTAGGTTTCTAGAAAAGAAGAATGAAGAAAATAGAAAGAGTTATGTAGAAGTACTCAAAGGAAGGAATCATGGTCAACCAAAATCTAACAAAACTATTGAAGTTGCATCTTCAAGAAGACCATCCATGTTCAAGCCACAAAGAAGCTTCAATCATGATCATGATTAGTCAAGGAAAAAATTCAGAAGGACTACGCCACAAAGAATATCATTCACTCCCAGGTATGCAAATTTATTTTATGGTCATTGTTTTTATTGTACTAACTTTGGACATAAGGTTGTAGATTGGTTTATAAAAGAAATGTTCAAGCAAGAAATTCCTATGTGGCCCCACATAAAATTGAATGTTACAAATATCATAACTATGGACACATAACTAGTGATTGTATAAGAATGATCGATAATTCCATGAAAGAGAACATTGATATCAGATGTAAGAAAGTATGGATAAGAAAACACAAAGAAAAAGTGAACAAAGAGCAGGTCCCAGAGATTGCAAGATTGACAATAAAATGAGATGAATAAAATTATACAAAGAAAATGAAAGATGTCAGATATAGAAAGGTTTGGAAAACAAATGAAATAAAAGAAGGACAAACAAATAAGGAATAGGTTCAAGAGATTGTACTTTCAGGAATTGTAGTGAAATATGAATCCACGGAATAAAAAAAAAAAGTCAGATCTTAGAGAGATGATGAATCTACCAATGAATATGATGATGAATACACATTAGATCAGGAATTGTTCTGATCCATCTGGTTTAGCGACTCCTAGGTAACATGAATATTAGACAGGGGGAGTCTATGTGATAGCTATGACAGACCAAAGAACCACCCTTCAAGCAACTTGTAGAGTTTGAATAGACAGATCCATAACAGTCAGTTAACAGAAGTACAATCCATTGTAGTAGGGAATATTTCATGATTGTATAGTGATAAATGGGTCAACATTATGAACAGTGTGCAGTAGAGTCTTGGAAAGTATGGACAAAGATGGATTCATAAGAACACTTAGCAGGTTTGGATATATATATGACAGTGGAAGAGAGCATGGATTCATACATTGGTTCAGAGAGTGGTTCAAAGACAAAGGAACATTATCATAATGGATGATAATTATACAAGAAATGGCTCGAACAATGCTAATGGATTCAAAATTGACAGATATTTTTTGGACACATGTAGTGCATACAAAAATTCACATTCAAAATAGAGTAATGCTCATAAACAACAATGAAAAACTTCCTATCAGCTATGGAAAGGAAGACCAACAAATGTGAAGCACTTCAAAGTATCTGGAAGAAAATACTACATCAAAAGAGAATATGACAGAATGGGAAAGTTTGACTCTCATGTGGAAAAAGGAGTACTTGTTGTTTAATCAAGTACAAGGAAAGGATACAAGTGTTACAATCTGAGGTTGAACAAAGTTGTGGAAAACATCAATGTAAAAATTGATGAAATACGTGGACAAGAATTAAATGAAGAATAAAATGAATCAATGGAACAACTTTATGAAGAAGAAGTCTACATCGAACAACCTGAAGGATTTCAGTTGTCATAGAACATGAATTACATGTGCAAATTGAAGAAGGGCCTGTATGGTCTAAAACAGGCTCCTAGAGCATGGTACTCTAGACTATATAAATATATACAACAGGTAGGGTTTAGAAAAGGAAGTGCAAACAACAACCTCTACATCAAGGCAACTCAAGATAGTATTTTATTAATTGAATTTTATGTTGATAATATTATTTTTGGAAGCAATGATGACAGGTTAAGGCAAAAATGTGCAAAGGATATGCAGAATGAATTTGAAATGTCATTACTCGGAGAAATATCCTTCTTTTTGGGTCTTTAGATACGTCAAAGAAACCAAGGAATTTTTATTTCTCAAACTAAGTATATCAAAGAAAGGCTAAAGAGGTTTGAAGTGGAATATTGCAAACCAGTTACCACTCCTACGCAAACCAGTTGCAAGTTGAGAAAAGATGATGATTCAAAGTCTACAGACCATAGGCAATACAAGTCAATGAATGGTAGCTTACTATATGTGACAACATCTAGATTAGATGTAATGCAGACAGTTGGACAGGTGGCATGATTTCAAGCAGCACCAAAGGAATCACATGTATTAACAGTGAAGAGGATTTCCAGATATCTCAAAGGAACAAAAGAGTTTGGATTATGGTATCCAAAAGAAAAGGATCTATCACTTATTGCCTACGCAGATGCAGATTGGGCAGGTTGCATTGATGAATGAAGAAGCACCAGTGGAGAAATGTTCTACTTGGGTGAGTGTTTAGTATCTTGGCTAAGAAAGAAACAATCATCAATATCTTTATCTGTAGCCGAAGTAGAGTATATTGCAACAACAAGATGTTGTACTCAGGTTCTATGGAGGAAACAAACTCTGAAATATATACAGGTTGAGTGTGATGAGCCCATTCCAATCTATTGTGATAATACAAGTGCCATCAATATCTTAAAGAACCCGGTGATGCACTCCAAGATGAAGCACATTCCAATCAAGTATCACTTTCTATGGGAATAGGTTGTAGAGAAGAAAATTAGAGTTGAATATGTGGGCACAAAATAACAAGTGGCATACATCTTTACAAAACCGATTCCAAGGGAATTTTTTGAGTATCTTCGCCAGTGACTCAGATTAATTTCTACTCCAAAATGAATGATTTTGAATGCTTATCTTATATGTCTTATATTTACACAAGGAAGCACGATAATGAGAACAGTTCAGGCTGAGATATCAGTTTCAGGAAGAGATCAGTCAAGGGGAGTATCCCCAGGGATAGTTCAGTTAGGGGGAGCAATGACGGATGGAAAGATACATTTTCCATTGATGAAAAAGGGGGAGGGATTTATCAGATGCAGAGCACATAGGCATGGCTCCAGGGGGAGTGATGGTCACGGGAAGAGCATGAGTGACGTGACTTCAATATTGCATGAAATGACTTCAGTATTGCATTAGAGTGTTGCCATCAATTCCAAAGGGGGAGACTACTGATTAATTTTGTTGGTTTTCATTGATGTCAACCCTTGAAGAAAGTTCGATAGAGAATTTCGGTAGCACAAAGGTTTGGGTAATGGATCCAAGTTTGTTTGATGGATAATGGTATGTGTTTTGATATATTTGCAGGTAAAATTATTCTACATGGATAGTACATGTCATTCCATTTCTGGTGGTATGTGGAACGTCACATAACCCCTCACGGTTAGAGAGTTATGGCCATGTGAAGTTGGAGAGCCCCATGAGTCATCTAGAAGCCCCAAAAGGTCAAAGTAGTCAAAGTGTTTGCAAAGAAGAAATTATTTAAATAATAAAGTGAAGTGATGAGTGTACTATAAGTCAAAGAGGGTGCAAAAGAAATTATTTAAATAATAAAGTTAATTGAGAACTTACTAATTATGGAAAGTGGTTAAGTGGACAAGTGGTTATAAGTGGGTTAACCCTAAAATAAGGAAAGTGGGTTAAGATGGTTAAAAGGTAACCCCTTGAGGATGCTACATGAAAGTATAAATAAGAGGCAAGGCTCTCTCATTTAAGCACACTTGAATTTCATTGAATATATATTTTTGTGAAAGGTTATTTGGGTAGGTATTATTGATAGAGAAAAATTGTAGCAGAAAAAGTGTGGTAGGAAAAGTGCGGAAGAAAAAGTGCCGCAGGAAAACTGTGACAAGAAAAATATGGCAAGAAAACTGCGACATAAAAGGTGCAGTAGAAAAAGTGTGGCAGAAAAATTGTAGCAGAAAAAGTGCGGCAGGAAAAGTGCGGTAGGAAAAGTGCGGCAGGAAACGTGCGGCAGAAAAGGTGTGGCAAACAAATCGCAGCAGGAAAAGTGCAATAGAAACACTACAACAGAAAAAGTGTGGTAGAATAATCACGACAATGGATTCACGGCAACAAAACCATAGCAATAGAATGCTACAAGAAGAAAAAAAGTATGGTTCTCATATGTGTAGTGTTGAATTTATGAATCAACTTGAGGGTTTTCCTTGTAAATATGTTGGATGCCCTCTTGGGAGTTTATGGCTTGTTGTAGAGTTGATCTAAGGCAGATCTACTGAAGTTTAATATTGGTTCATGTTTGAGGGATTTTGGTTGAGGTATGTTGCTGAAGTTATTGGTATAGATAGAGGTTGTATAACAATGAGGTTCTAACACATGGTTTGAAGTACAAACTTGTGGTATAGTGTTTGAGGTATATGTGATCAGATTAGATTTGGATGATGAAATTGATAAGGGATTTTGGTTGAGGTACATGTTGGGTACATGGTTGAGACCAGTAGTTGATGCATTGGCACATACATGAGGTGTATAGTTAATGATGTTGGTACATCTTGATGAGTGATAGTTTATGTGTATTTGATGCATGATTGGTACATATTTGGTGCATGGTTGATGCACTCGTTGATGGTACATGTTGGTGCATGGTTGATGCACTTGTTTGTGGTATAGGTTGATTACAAGTTATTTTTATAGGTTTGGTGCATGGTTGATGCATTTTTTTATGGTACAGGTTGATGTATGGTACATGTTGGCACAGGTTATTGGTACAGGTTTACAACAGTATATCTCACAGTGATAGTGTGACAATGGTTCCATCATTCTACATCTACATCAGGGCAGTTGAACGGGGCAAGTACAGGTGGTTGTAGCCACCTTTCGGTTGTAGCCAGAGAACATAAGGGGTTTTAGCCTCCTTCTGATTGTAGCCAAAGAATTGGGGAGTTGAAGCTTCCCTCAGGTTGTAGCCTGAGAAACTAGGGAGTTGTAGCCTCCTTCTGGTTATAGCCAGAGAATTGGGGTGTTGGAGCTTCCTTTAGGTTGTATCCTGAGAAACTAGGGGGTTGGAGGCTCCTTCTAGTTGCAGCTGGAAAACAAAGGGATTTGGTGCTTCCAATGAATGTAATTCTTAAAGACATATAAGAAAAAACATTTTGTGGTTTTCTCCCGCTTTGGGTTTCCATGCAAAACACTGGTGTACTGTGTATGTGTGTGATTTCTCATTTGTTCATTGTTTATTTACTCTACAACTATTGGATGATAATGCTACATTGATATAACACTTGCATTTTATGATGAAAAATGATTAAATTTCCTTATTATTGATTCACCCCCCCCCCCTCAGTAATCCAACACATATAACAGATCCCAATCCCATTCTTTGAACTTTATGTACTTAATATTTTTGTCATGCCAGTCCTTTTGTTGTTGGTGCACCACTTCAGTGTTGAAGAGTGATTGCATCCTATACTCATCTAAGGTATTCAATTTGTTCAATCATTATCTTTGTGATGACTGCAAATTTATGTCTAATTGAGTTGTTGTTTTCAGTGTACGATATTCAAATTCAATATGAAGCATGGATTTCTTACCATAAACTAATTCAAACTGAGTACGCCCTATGGTATTTTTCCATGTAATGTTGTATGCCCATGCTTCTTCTCTGAGCTTCTTTGACCAATATTTCTTGTTCATGCTCACTATTTTGGTGATGATGTTTTCTAGCTCTTGGTTTGTGTCTTCATCTTGCCCATTTTCTTGAGGATGGTAGTGTGTTGACTTCTTGTGGAAGATGTTATGTTCCTTCATAATTTCTTCAATGAGATGTGATGTAAATTGAGATCCTTGATCTGTGGCTATCTCTTTTGGATAAAAAAACCTTGATAATATGTGTTCTTGGAGGAATGCAACTACATTTGATTCTGTGGCATCCTTCATGGCCCTTACTTCAAACGATTTTGTTGGGTAGTTTGTGCACACCAATATGTGTTTCTTTTTTTTCGATGGAGGATCAATTGGGCCTATGAAGTCCATGCCCCACTTGTCAAATGGTTCCAATGATACTTGGGGACACAAATCCATCTCATTCGTCCTTGTTGGTTCCCTCATTCTTTGACATTTGTCACAATGTGAAGTGTATTACTGGGCATCTATATGTAGTGTTGGAAAATAATATCCATCTTGTAAGATATTATGAGTTGTCCTATTGGATGCATAATGAACTCCACGTGGTTCATCATGAAAATAATGAAGGATATCATGCACCTCATCTTCTCTTATGCATCTCCTCAAAATATGGTCTGGGCAAATTTTGAACAGATAGCCTGCAACCCAAGTGTAGGATGAACTTTTCCAGATAACCTTGCATATCTCCTTGTAGGATAAATGTTGACGAAATTTTTTTGTTGTTAAATAGTTTTCTATATCAAAAAAATAGGGGGGTTTTGTTGATATGGAAAATATGTGCTCATATGGAAACCGCTCATCGATCATGCCTTCTTCATTAGGGCTAGTTAACCTGGATAAAATATCTACAACTACATTTTTCTTATTAGGATTAATAACAATTGTTAGATCAAACTGTTGTAATAACATAAACCATCTAATCATCCTACCATTAATGTAATGTTTATTCATCAAGGATCTAATGGTAACATGATCTGTATGTATGGAAACTTTATACCCTATAACATAATGTCTGAATTTATTTAAAGCATGAACAACTGCTAAAAGTTCTTTCTCTATAACAATATAGTTGATATCTGCACCAACCGAAATTTTACTTATGAAATATATTACATAAGGTTTATTGTCTTTATTTTGACCTAATACTGCTCATATATCCTTGTCCAATGCATCAATGTGAATGTGAAATGGAAGAGCCCAATTGGGACCTTGTAATACAAGGGTAGTTGAGAGTTTTGGTTTTATTTCCTCAAACGCTTGTTGGAAGTTCAGGATCCAACAATAATATACATCTTTGGAAAACAAGGTAAAGAGAGGAGATGCTATCTTACTGAAATCCCTAATGAAACTTCTATATTATCCTGCATGTCCAAGAAATCTTCTTACATCTTTTGGGTTTAAAGGAGTAGGAAGTAAAGTGATGATTTTGATATTTTCTTTTTCTACTTCAATCCCTCTGGAGGAAAAATGATGCCCTAAAGCAATCCATTCATTCATCATCATATTACATTTTTCATTGATAAGGGATAAATTCATTTCTCTACATATTTGTAGAAATTTATCTAGATTGTCCAAGGCTTCATCAAATGAATTTTCATAAGGGGTAAAATCATCCATATACATCTCAACTTTACAATGGATGAGTTTTGAAAAGATGTTGGGAATTTCTCTTTGAAAAGTGGTTGGGCCATTACGTAGACCAAAAGGTAAGAATTTGTATGAAAATGTACTCCAGGGGAAAGTAAAGGTGGTATTTTCCTTCTTTGGATCTGGTTGTATCCACTAAAACCATCCTAAAAGGAATAGTTTTGCTTCTTGGCTAATAAATCCAAAACTTGGTCAATGAAAGGTAGGGGGAAATGGTCCTTTCTGGTAGCCTTGTTCAACTACAGGTAATCCACACATATCCTGCACTTCCCATTCTTCTTTTGGAAAATAACTGGAAGGACCCATTCACTATCTGAAATAGGATATATGAATCTGACATCAAGAAAATTTTGGATTTCTTGTTTAACTATGTGTTTCATTGCAGGGTTCATCCTTATTTGGGGATTCCTAAAAGGTTTGAAACCCTCCTTGATGTAAATATGGTGAGTACAAATAGAATTATGGATGCATTCCATGTCTTTATAATCCTATGCAAAAGGTTCAATATTTATTTTCAACACTTCAAACAGTTTTTGTTCCTGTTGACTAGTGAGTTTATTGATGATTGAGTGTTTTTGGAGGGTTGATCTTTATAGTTTTGATAGTTGGATATTCTATCTCAGTAGTAAATAAATCTGTCCATAATTCAATGTTATTTTCTATAGGAATTTTAGATCTGTTATCATTATTTGTCCCTTCTATTTTCACATCTTTTGGATATTTATTTGCATAAACTTTTCAAGGAAAGTGTTCTCATCAATTATACTGTCGGCTAAGGAAGTATGAATTGTGTAGATGGGGTAGGAAGTTCTTTGTGTCAAGTATTATTCCTCTTCCACCCACACAAACATATTTTATGTTGTCAAAGGTTGTGCAGGAGGATAAAGAACTATTTTCTTTTGGGAAAGGCCATCAATGATGGTCATATTTCCTGCTCTACAACCAATGATGCCTCTGATGTGTCCAACCAATGCCTTCAAAAAATGAGAGGATATTCATTATATTGAGACTTGGTTTGAAGGACTAGGAAGTCAATAAGGTACTCCCATGAATTAATGGAGATGATGACATCTTCCAACATTCCTTCAGGTTTAACTATAGATTTATCTGCTAGCTGCAGGACAATCGGTGTATCTCTCAAAAATATCTAAAGGTTGAGTCTTAACATAATATCCTTAGTCATAAAATTTATTTCATCTCCTATATCAATAAGAGTATTCTGTACCAAGGTGTTATTAATATGTACATTTACTAAGGGACTCCCTGGATCCAATTATTTAGGTACCATCAAATTCTCAAGCATAAGGTCAGCTAATTGTCCTATGAAATTTATGGTAGGAGCACCTTTCTTTTTTATCCTTGGTCATCTAATGCATTATTTCTTGATATACTTGTTTAAAATGGGCACATTGTTAAGAGATTGTAAGAGAGGTATCTTTATGCACAAATTTTTAAGCTCACCTAAAAGTTCTTTTTTCCTAAGATGTATAAGTTTTTTTTCTTGTAACATTTCAAGGAAAGGAGGGGCTTGCGGTTGAGGTAACGTAATATCTTCTTTCTAAGATTCTTTATTTTCTATGAGCTTTGGTTATTGTTGCAATATTTTTCCTGATCTGAGATTTATCTCTTGTAATTTCACATAATAAGTTTGATAAGTTGTATCATTGTTGTATACAGGTTGGACTTGATTATTGTACATATTTGGAGTAGGTTGAGCAGGTAGTCGAGGTCGATTAGGAGGAACATTGTTTTGAGTAGTTTTATTTTGAGGAGGAGGAGGAAATTATGTAGGTTGTTGGAAATTTTGTGGCCTCCATCCTTGTGGTGGTTGATTCCATTGATTTTGTGGCATGCTAGGAAAACATTGGTATGGAGGAAGAATTGGAGGTACTTGGTATTTCCAAGGGTTTGTATTTTTCCAAGGTGATGAGTTATACAATGTTTGAGGAGACATTTGAGAATTATATGCACTAAATTTTTGATCAGGATTGAAGTTCAAACCTATTTGAAATTTGGTCTTGGTGATCCATTCCTCTTTTGATTGATGAAGTATAGTGATTCCACATTTTCCTCTGCTCCTCGAAATATAGCTTTCAATCCTGGAAAATAAGGACATTGATTAGCTGGATGGTGTTTTTCACAAATACCACAAACATATATAAGGTCTAAAGGGAACTCATTTCTAAGATGTTTTTTAGTGCATTTGGGACAATAGACAACCAATTCCTTCTCTCCTTCCTCCTGTTTCTTCTTGATATACATTGTATCCATTTGCATGGCTAAAGAGTGTAAAATATCAGTCTTCATGTCCTATATTAGTCCTAATTCATTCTTTATATGAGTTGTATGATTAGAATATGGAGATATCAAACCTCTACTAATTCTACCTTTCTTTCTGTAGGACCTTGAATGGTTCTTGAATATTCTTTTGATATCATCATACTCCAATTGATAGATATCTCCATTGGATAGGAGATTTAATGTTTCCATCAGATCTTCTCTTACTCCTCTGAGTAAGATAAGATTGAGTGAGTCTTCATCCAGAGTGAAATTTTGAGCTCTCTTCTAGCTTAGCTAAAATCTCTCTTCAAAGTCTTCTAGATATTCATCAGGTCATTGTGTCATTCTAAAAATATCATCCCTTGTACCTCTTTCTCTACAATAATCTATGTATCTTTCACTGAAGGTTTTTTTCATTTTATCCCAAGTAGTGATACTATTTCCCTCCAAGATCATAAACCATTTTAGAGTTGAATCCTTCAAGGTAGAAGGAAAAGATTTGAGCTTTTGTTCATCGGTGGTATAATCATATGTCCTAGATATAACAACAAACTCAAACAATAAAGTGTCAGGATCTTCAGATACAAGGCCATTAAAATGAGGAAACACATAAGGATTAATCTTTTTCATTTTGGCTTCTCCATCGGATTCCCGAATAGGGAACTCAAATATTTCTTCTTCACCGGCCATGACACGAGGTGAGGATTGACTCTCTTCTGAAATATTTTCAAATTCTCTAGATTTCCTTTCCAAGAAACTTTCTAGTGTTTCAAGACCAATATCTAGATTGCTTGGACCTATTTTATGGTGGGGGTTTTTGATAAAAAAAATCCTTTCCTATCTCTAGGTCTCGTCATTCATGAAATCAAAAGAAAGTGAAAAACTTTTTTTTTTAATTACGATATTTAATGTAAAAAGAGTGTGTGACAAGGAGCTATCACTACTCACACGAAGTGAAAGAACTTGGGATGTTACACTACAAACATTTCATAGTGATTTTGGCCTTGTGACTGAGGTATCCTTTTTACTTCTCCAAGTCACACAAAAGAAAATAAAAAAAAATAACATGGAAACTTCAACAACTCCCTGACAATGGCGCCAAAAAGTGATGGCCCCAGGAATAGCAACAATGACTTACTGTACCCTTGGTATCCTACTTTACTTTTCAACCCAGGGTTCGCACAAACTTAATAGGTTCTGTGCATTGTATGTGTAGTATGTAATTTTCAGTAGCAAAGGGTTGAGATTGATCAAAGGCTAAAAATGTGTAGGAAAATCAAGTGACATAAAGTAGCTATGAACTAATTGTTTGAAGGAAACACACCAATATGAAAGTACAACTAATATAGATTGCATGAAAATAACTTATTCTAACTGCATTAAAGTGTACTGAATTAAGAAATTTAATACTAAAACAAAAAGATGAATACAATCTAAACTATGACATAAAAACAATAATAGAAGTAAAACTCTTAAACTATGACAAAAAACTGTAATGGAATTAAATTTGTACTAATGCATGATTAAAGAAAGATAACCCTTTGATAAATATCAATATAAATGTCCTTTTATTTTTTATTGATTCCTTCATAAAAATAAGATTAATCTAAGTCAAAACTTGAAGCCAAAGAAAACCTACAGGAGAATTCTACAGGAAGTGTGCAATTCTACAGGAACTGTACAATTTCTATAGTAAAATCCTACAAAAAGAAAAATAGATTCTAAAAAGGTAGTGCAAGTCTTTAAAATCATGGAAAAATATATAATATAAATAAATGAAGTGAATCTAAGGTTCTTTTCCTTAGGAGGAATCTAAGAGTGCTCCAAAAGGTTATTGAACATTTCTACATGATGTTGTTGCAATTGGCTAGTTAGTCATAATATTAAAAAAATTGAAATTGATCATGCAAAAAAATATCAAAATTTAAGAGAGAATGCAATACTATCTAGGCACTAACTAATATGCATGAAAAAATACAGAAACAGTAGCAGGGTCCTTGAGCCCTCTTGGAGGGGAGCTACCCAAGAAGCACAAGGAGCCTAAAAAAAACCTTAATAGACTGAAAGAAAAACAATATTTGTTTCATAAATATCAGTAATACATTAGGAGAAGGAAATCTATGAGTTCTCAGTACAAATCTTCACAAAATATCCACACAATACTTCTCCCAAAAAATATCTATATCTCTCTCCTAGACTTAGAGGCCTATATATAGCTAGAAAGTTCCACTTGCCTTCCTAAATCAAGGAGAGGACCGAGTGAATGAGGGGTCTCATCCCTTTACATCTGTAGCTATGACTGTTGTTGATAAAAAGTGGTCATAAATGCACAAGGAGAACAATAGGATGTAGGTATGGACAATTTTCCTTAATATTTGGCTATCATCTCCTTTGAGAAGACAAAATCCCCTGATTCTAGGGTGTTGGTGCCCTTGATTTTTAAATATTGACCTAGTTGGTGGAACACGCATTTGAAAAAATATTAGAGAAAAAAGGTACATAATACAAAAAAATCCACCTCAATCAATTATTCATTAAAAGATATGCAAAATACCCATGAATGACTACTAAATATGGTCAAAAAATAAATACTATTTCAATCTAAGGTGGAAAAGAGTGTCAAAGATGAGCCTCTAAAATGTACAGTATTGGGGCTTATCAACTCCTAGGAATATGTATGAAGGTAATGAATTCAAAATTCCTTGACAAAATTTTCACTTGCAAATATTTCCTAAAAACCCATAGATCAAAAACATGGCAAATATTATTTAAATATGTTGCAAGGATATAGGAATCAAGATAAACACTAAGGTGACATATATGAAGTTGAGTTGTGTCAACAAGAAATTCGATTACTATGGTGTACTTTGCTTATTTATTCATGGTTGGCGCTAGATATACACTGATTGGATAGAGTAGTGTGAGAGAGAGTGATTAAATGAAATAAGATGTGGAAGTGATATTTTGAGTCCATAGAGTACCACCATCGAAAAAACTGATGTGACATGATGGTAGATGAATCATATAATATATCAAGAAACCAATATTATCAGAAGTGACAAAAAGAAAGGTGTTGCAAACTACAAGACTAAAAAACCTACTTAATTTAAAAACTGTAATGTACATGCAATGGGTTGTTGAGAAAGTGGTTGCTCAGGGGAAGAATCTCTTCAATTACAACTCATTGATGGGGTCTTTGAAGAGGATTCCCTTTGGATAAGTAAGGATGTATGCACCTTGAGTTAAGCAATACTTGACAATGAGAGGGTCTCGCCTAGAATTATTGAACTTACCTGGACCTAATGTGTCATTGGTGACATCATAAGCTAGGACCAGATCACTCTAGTTAAAGAAATGAGGGTGTACTTGTTGGTTGTAAATGGCCTTAAAGTAATTTTTGATAGATTCATTGTTTTGTATTGATGATCGCCAATCCTCATTAGTACTCTCCAAAGAGATGAGGCATCAGTCGATTGGTGTAGTATTTGGTTGGAGTTCAACTACCATCCAGAGGGTTGGTATTTGGCATTCAATGGGAAAAAATACTTCCACTCCATGGACGAAGTGGAAAGGGGTAAATACCATGGGATTTTTAAATGATGTTCTATAGAACCAAAGTGTGGGGCATAATATGTGTTTCCACATGGTTTTTTGTTTATTAACTATCCATTGTATGATGGTTTTGAGGATATTTTTGACAACCTCAACTTGGCCATTGGATTGCAGATAATAAGGGGATGAAAACTCATGGGTGAAGCCGTTGTAGCATGGTTTTGAGGATCTTATTGGCAACCTAAAATTGGCCATGGGATTGTGGATAGTAAGGGGATGAAAACTCATGGGTGAAGATGAGTAATGAGAATAATTATTTAAAATTCAGTTTCCATGGTATGAGACCAAGTCCTCAAAGAGAGTGATGACATGGTTAAAGAAAAAAAACAAGTATTTTTTCCACTGTGGTATTATATGTTTGCATCGCTTTATCCCACTTGGTAAATTAGTTTACCACCACAATGATTTACTTGTGGCCACCACTAGATAGAGTATTTCAAGTCATAAATTTGATCGCCCACTTGCATAAGGGACTGGAAATGATGAAAGGATGCAATATAGTTGGTGGAACTTTGGTATTGTGAGTGAATATATATCACTTTGCACATTGCTTGAATACGTGAATGTAGTTAGAGAAGAGAGTAGGCCATAAATAATCGATGTAGATGATTTTTTGGGTGGTGGAAATTCCTAATAAATGGTTGTTACAAGAACCATTGTGATGGTAATTTAAGACTCATTCAAATTCTTCAAGGGTGAGGCACTGATGCAATATAATATCCACCCCTTTCTTATACAAGCTATATCCTATGAGGAGGTATCAAGGAGTTTGATGGTAGATGTGTAATTGGTCATCTTGTGAGAGGTATGGGATGAATTTCTAGGTGAAAAGGTAGGTTAAAATGACAATGTGCCATTGTTTGTATGATGCAATCAAGAAGAGATTCTCATTTGGAAAGTTGTCATTCATTGGTGGGTCCTTGGTGTTAGATGGGAATTTTTTTATAAATTCAGTGAGGACAAGTTCCTTCTTTCTCTTGGGGGTTATGAAATCAATATTGAATTCTCGAAGAATTATGGTCCAATGAGTGAACTTACCATTGATAATTCGTTGGTTGAGGATGTACTACATGGGATTGGAATTTGCAACGACTTTAGTGGTGAAAATAAAAAAGTAATGGAACAAGTTTTGGACTATGTGAATGAAATCTAGGGATAACTATTCCTTGTGATTATAGTTGAGAGGAGGTCCTAACATGTTCTTTCTCACATATTAGATGGCATTATCATGGCCATATTACATTTTTTGCACTATCACTCTAACGACAAAAAATTTCGAAGTGGATAAGTAAAGGATATAGTCATTATTAAATTCAGGGCGATTGATTAATGGGGCATTCGAGAGAGCATGTTTCAAATAACTAAAAACATGTTGTTCTTTATTGTCCCATTGGAATGAGATTTTCAAGCATAATAATATTAAGAAGCCATGATAGCAAGTGGCATAATCAGGAACAAAGCATTGTAAGAAGTTGGATTTTCCCTGTAGACTTTGTAATTGGTGAAAGGTCTTAAGAGGAGGAATTTGAATAGTTCATATTATAATTTTAGAAGTTCAACCATGATTCTCTACTAGGAGATTATAAAACATAGTCATTGTCCAAAAATAATGCAAAATATTCACTTGAGGGGGTTCAAGAAAATTTTGTGTTTTCATCAATGTCAAAAGATGGTACAGAGGTCTTCTAGGTGACGTGACCACTTTTTGGATTGATATGTGAGGTTGTCAAGATAAGTGAATATTAGATGATCGAGGTCATGAAAATATAAGTCATGGTGTGCTAGAAGGTGGCCCCAAAAGGTTTAAGCCTAAATGGTATAACACAGTAGGTTAAAGTTCCCTAAGGTGTGTTGACTGCAATTTATACTAATATGCATGACATATTTGAATATTATTATACCATGAGAATCCATCCATAAAAGAAAGGACATCATGCCTAGTTCATTTGTTGATAAATTGGTCTATGAACTAGGTTGGAAGTTGTCTTTGGGAAAATATTTGTCAGGGTCATAACCTCTCTAACCCTTCAATTAAATAGAATACTATGTATTTTTATCTAATAAAGGCCATCATCAGTAAATAAATCCTATCTAATAATGTGAACACAAATTTTGTAGGAACACTTACTGGAAGGTTCCACCTCTAGATAGTTTTTTCTTTAGAATGTTCTTAAGAAGATATCAGTAGTATATATAGAGGTAGAAATCATTGTAAATGTTTTCTAGTGGAATAATTTGTTACTTGAGATCTACTCTCTTGGAGGATGCCCCCTTGAAGAGGCAAGTGAATAGTGATTTCCAGATTAATAAATGTATCATATTTTGGTCCATATTGTTATTGTGATCACTTTTTTGTTTCCTTATAATAAATATTTTGATAATATTTGTGCTCTTTATTTAAACATTACTATTTGGTACCTTACAAGTGGTTAAAAAAAATTTCATAATTTTTTTTCAGGCTAGAGATGTGTTTCAACGTCTATAGAGAACCATAGTAATTTGTTGTTAACTAGGTAAAACTAAGGTTGGGGAAGAATACATGCATGAACTACACATGGTTTCACCTTGATGGAAATCCTTGTAACCCTTTTTGGTACCCCTTCAAGTAGTAGTGTGTATGAACAAGAGAAAATGTCACAAAATTATTGTAGGAGAGATTTGTATATGACTATTACTTTAGGCGAACAAGATGCACTGAGGAGAATGTCTTATTGTATGCCTGATGTGACTAAGACATTCACTTTGATAGTGGGAGAAATGTTGGATATATTATCCTATTTGAGAGTATATGGAGCTAGGATCAAGTGTTTAAAACAATCGATATGTCCATGGGGTATGAAATATTTAGCTTCAATTGCACACACATATGATGAGGAGGTAGGTTGAATTACTTATTATGGGAGGAAAAATATTGATGCAGATTGCATCCCATAGATAGTCAAGGGTCATTATCAGCTCTAGAAGGTCCTTGTTTGAATGAGATACATGGAGAAGGGAGGTGAGGTACTTTTGAGAGGTATGGGTTGGTGTGGGTGACTTATTGGTTCCATAGATATTGCACATGTGAGACACTATTGGGTGATGATGGGCCTAATAATGTTGAGATAGTGAAAATAAAGTGAGACTCTAGCCATAGGTCATTTTCATCCCTGCCCAGGTGTAGAGGGTAGGTGTCGATACCCAAGGGTAATGAATGGTTGTTGTGGGATATAATCCTAATGGACATGACAATGTGATATATGGTAGAAAAGTCATTATTATCATGATCTTCAAGAGGGGGGGGGATATCATGCCAAGGATGCTCTAGTGAGTTGGTCAAGGTAGGAGGTGGTACCCTCTCTTGATGGAGCGAAGAGGGAATGAAAAGGTTGGGTGGTGTGACACTTTCCATTCCCATTTGTGGGAGTTACGTGTGAAGTTTCTAGATCTATGCTAGGTGATGGATATGATACTCGATAATTAGAGGGCATAGGAAGGTGTAATGGTAAAAATACCCATAAATATTACAAGGAAAACTATTTCATGATCCCACTAAAGTGGATATGTAATAAATAGTCGTGTACCCAGGTTCATTCACCATCGGAGGCTACAATACTAGTTGAAGAGGGGTATTGTACTGAGCCATAATAATTACTTGATAATCTGCGAACAACATGGTTTGAAACTAAGATAGATCCAAACACTATACTACCTATAAGATGTCAATGCCCCTTCACTATAGTTTTTAATTTTTCATGATGGTCTATGCATGTGTGGAAAATAATGTACTCCTATGGAGGGCGTGTTGGGCCCTATATGGGATGGATCAATTCCACCCTACATATGGGATGGGTTGTTGTGGGCCATGTTGTTATGCATATATGAAGTGATAACAACATTTTGAGGCATGTTGGATCCACCATAATGGTTACCATAATTCTTGGTACCATAACGGGATGGGTTTCCATATAGTTTGTTGACATGGGTCATGGACCCTATCAATCCATCCATTGAATCGGATGCCCAAAAATTCTCTCACTCAAATGGGTGAGGGAGTGGGTAATTAGGGATGACTATGTATAAATACCTTGATTGGGCATATATTAGGTCAAATTTTTTGGATTTCATATGGAATTATATTCTATTTAAAGAATGGTAGTGGCCATGTCTTTGGTAGCCAAGGGTAAGAGAGATTTCAAGAACCAATCCAAGATGAGTTTATCCTTGACTTGTATTTTTCACAAGCTATGCTATCGATGCCACTCATAGATGTGATCTATGATATGTGTGGAGGTAGTTTGTAAAAGTTAATAATAATTTTCAAGCCTATGTCATGACAAATCAATAATTGGAAAAACCTCAAGAATATGTTTGTTAATGATGCAAAATCTTCATCTGATCCTATCGCTTCATTAATGTATCACTTGGACAATAGTCCATTAAAGGTTTGTTGGAATAGTCTGATTTGGATGAAATCATCTACGATATTTTTTGATGAGCACCATAAATGAAAGGTCATGAAGTGGTTGGTGGGTTCTTTGCCCAATTTTTCCTCAAATTTTGGAATATTTGAACATTCTTTGGTTGACATATGTGGCCAAACCGAGTTGTGTAATACGGGTTCATTTGTGAGATTTTTCGAATTAGGATGATTGAGATTGGCCATGTATGGTAGGTTGGTGGATGTATATGGGGGTGGTGGTGGTGGTAGTGGTGGAGGTGGAAAATGAGTTGGTGGTACACCTACTATTGATCTTGTCTAGTGGGAGCCTACAATTGATGGGGATGCACTTACAAGAGGGGACCTAGGGTTTTTTTATCTCATTAAGGATGATCTTGGAGGAGATAAATATAGTAATGTTGCAACCAAGAGAAAGGGTGAGGAGGTTTCTCTAGATGGTGAAACAAAAAGACCATTAATTCCTCCCAACACTGGTTGAATTCCTTGCAAGCATTGGGAATGTTGATGTGACTAAGGGTTCTCAAAATGGTTCCTATCTATGTAGGTGATGTGGGTGATGTGTGAGGATTTTGGTCTATCTGGTGAAACAAAAAGACCATGAATGCCTCCCAACATTCGAGGAATTCCCTGCAATCATTGGGAATGTCTATGTGACTAAGGGTTCTCAAAATGATTCCTAGCTATGTAGGTGATGTGTGAGATTCAAATGGATGGTCACTAAAACCATGCTTAATGAAATGATGATCTAATAAAATAAAACATGTGAGAAAATGAAACAAATATGCTTATGGTGCAACAATTTTAATGTATTTCACTTTAAATCAGAACATATGTTTTAATGTTGAATGATTTTTTCACATGATGATTCGAAAAGGAAAAAGAAAACAATTTCTCGTGACTCTTAATTTCATATGACTAAGGATTCTCAAAATGGTTCCTAGCTATGTAGGTTATATGTGAGATTCCGATGGATGGTCGCTAAAACTGTGCTTAATTAAATGGTTATCTAATCAAAGGAAACATGTGAGAAAATGAAACAACCATTCTTATGGTGCAACAATTTTAACGTATTTCACTTTAAATCACAACATGTGTTTTGATGTAGGAGGATTTTTTCGCATGATGATTTGAAAAAGAAAAAGCATGTTTCCTATGAATCTTAATTTCCTTCCACTCAAATGTAATTGGGCCTTCCAAAATATCTCAACAGATGGGGCACAAATCCACCAAAGGTGGGTATTAAAGGTATGAAAGAGTTAGTTATAGTAAGGGGCATTGGGGGCATGCCCCGATGTAACTAATGACACTTTTCAATGGCCAATGCTATCAGTATCAGGAGGAAATGTAGTCCACAAATTCTACCTATGTAGAAATCTAAATTTTTGGTACTAAGCCACATTTTTCAATTGCATGTAAGGGACTATTAGCCTTGAGCAGTCAAGGTTTGTAGTCAAACAAGAGTTGGGTGTCTCAAGAAGACTAGAAGAAACAAACCTCCCATAGGATATCTCCTTTCCTTATATTTTCAACACTTGAAGGAAAGGATTTGAAATCTCCCTTGGACAAATTCTATGTTTCATATGAAAAAATATTATGGGGAGTGTTTTTGCATGCCTATCCTTTCAATCCTAACTAAGACTATTAATTTTTTTATTACCTATCATAAGAGGAATTAAGTTTATTTTTTATTTGAGTTGTTTTTGGAGGGATAAATTGGTGTCATGAACCAGTTAATGTTCTTAGAGGAGTGAAAAAGGAGGTATTTCAAACTTCTTACCCTTTATCGTTCACCAAGATCACTTTTGGGTGCAGGGTGAAGAGAATAATTATAATAAAATAAGATTGTATAGGTCCTTCATCATGTGTGTGCTTCACATGAAGAAACGACAATATTTGATACAAGAGTGCTTGAAAAATAAAATTGCAACACTTAAATAAATTTGATCAAGAGAAAATAATGTGAAATTGAGTGGTTCTTATTCCACCTAATTAATTTATAAATGATGTGAATTATTTCAAGTATTAACAATACTCTCAATATTATTTTTGCAAAAGACTTGAATAAATTTTCCAAAGTTAAAATATGCAAAATTTTAACAGTTCTTACTGTACCTAATTAATTTCTAGATGATGGTGAATTTTGAAAATAACCACATCACAGAACTAAATTTTTTGCAAATGGAGGTATTACACCTACTTTCCTTGTTCTAATTCACCAAGATCAGTTTTGGGTACAAGACAAAGAGCATACTAGAGGAAATGTGTCTTTTAGGTCCTTTGTGTGTGATTTATAATAGACAAGGCAACACAAATAACTGAAATTCTACTCTATGCATCCATGTACTATGGAAAGAAAATAATCCATCCATCTGGCAAGAGAAAAGAACAACATTTTCTCCTCCTACCCACTAAGTTACCTAATTACTATTGCAAATGGAATAAAGAACATAAATTTTAAGCATAATTCCTGAAAAAATAAGGCATGCTACCTAATCCTATCGATGAAACTATTTTCCACCTAACAACTAGATTTAATTAGACTTGCATGGGTCTCTTCATATATAGTTTCATAGTTTATGTGAGATTACAGTGCTATAGATTGTGCGACTTTCATGGAAACTCATCTGATAGACACAAAACTTGCAATAGCTGCACAAATTGTTGTGCTCATGGAGAATGAAGTCCTAAAAAGAATAACCATTGAGGGTTTTCCTTCATGTAAGTCACCATAAGTTATAAAATGACTGAAAATAACCTAAGAAGTGATATGGAATGATTTAAACCCAAGTGGTATTCATCAATCTTTATTGGAGATTTTGTTTCATGAGTGAGAAAAATATCCCTTGTTAAGATACACTGTGAGATAAACCCCATATAATGATTAATTATGGGGCAAACACAAGAGTATTATTACTACAAAATAAAGCAAAGAATCATGCATAAAAACTAAACTACAAATTAAATTACAAGTATATTATTTAAACATAAAAACTTGGAGGGAAACAACAATACTCATATATTAGTCCATTGGAAAGGCATCAACATGAGTAACAACACCTAGGGATAATGAATGGATGAAAATGAGTTCTAGGATTCTCCTTGTGGTGGGCATTTTTTCTTTTTGAAATACCTCTCTAATAGTGGTGAATGGAGAAGTCTTTTTTCTTCAAGGAAATGACACAAACAAGCATGAGGGTGATGGACAATATATATGAGAGAGAAAGATAAATTATCTCCAATTTCATTCCTACAACACAACCTTTTATTTCTTATTTTCCTCAAATGTCGCCCCATGGATTTCATTTATAGAGAAATTATGAACTCCTTGAGGAACTAGTTCCAATGTGAAAACTCTTCATTCAAAATGTAGATCCTAGTGCCTAGAAGGGACTTTGGAAGGCAAAAGTAATCTTCATAAATGGGGTGGGAGCTTGAATTTCTCTTTCATATCAACATAGAGATAACTAATCTATACCTTTCTTTTTAAATGTGTCGAAGAGCTCACGCTCACTTGTGTGAGTGGACTTGTAAATTCCATGCAATTTGCACGAATGTCAATGAATGAAGGCGATGAAAGTGTATGAAAACCTATTTTGTAATGTTTTTCCCTTTCTTTTTTGAGGTGATGTAAAGTAGCCATGTGTTAGCCTTATTATGATGCATTCTTTCCAATCACTTATGTATTTATATAATCACTTAAATGTATATTGTCAGTGAAATTGAGGTGATAATAGTATCATAACAGTTTTCTTTGGGAAATAACATGATCTAGAAATTGGCTTAGAGAAAAATGTCTCAAACCCTAGCCATGGTAGAAGAATATGGTAACAATCCAAGGGATGTCTTGGAGGATATATTTTCAAACCTAGACATAGAAGTTTATAACATCTATTGCAACATGACAATCCTCAATGGTAGCTATGGATAAAACGTTTGGACCTTTTGGGGAGTTTAGTTGTGATAACTTGGAAGTTGGATGAGACATGAAATTTGCAGACAAAGAAGAACTAGAAAAGTAGCTAGAGAAAGAGAGACCAAGTTCTAGTAACACCTTTTCCCAAAATTTGTTCAAATTTTAAAGTGGAATTAAAACCCTATCAAGGTGATATTGATGCTATTTAGTTGAATAATTGGTTTAATAGTTATAAGTCTATTTTAGTGTTCATAACATAGGAGAAGTGAAAAATATATAATTTTCTCTATTGAATTTATAGGGTCATGCCCAAACTTGGTGGAAAATCGACATGGAGACACTTACGTTGGAGGGTGATGTCTTAGTAACTAATTAGAAGGTGTTTAAAACCATAATTAAGTCTGAATTTTACCCTATTGGATATGAAGAGGAGTGATGGATCGATTGAAATTACTTTCAATAAAGCAAGGGTAGCATGTACAAGATTACACCATTGACTTCCAAAAATAATCCATTATGTTGAGATTATTTCCAAGAGTTTGGATTTACTCCTTAAGTATACATGTGTTCTCCACAATTATCTAAGGAAAAAAGTGTTTCTCATTAAACCTGGGACTATTGATTAGACCTATATGCAAGCACACTATCTAGAAATGGACAACAAGAAAGGAAAACCAAGTGGTTCAAATCAAAAATACCACTGAGACACTTCCTAGGAGGGTAAGAAGAAGTGGAAAGGAAATTATAGGAAGAAAAAATCCACTACACATCAATGCAAGGATACAAGAAACTATGTAATCATAGTAATGTTTGTTGGGTTGTTATATTATTTGTACTGAAAGAATAGTCATATGACTCTCTAATTGAGGTGATCAATTGGGTGATAAGTTGACCTATGAGTTAAATTGAGTCAATGGTTATGTTGAGGTTGAAGTGATCGACCAAGAAGTCAAATTCTAATTAATCGAATGGAAGTTGAAAGTTCAGCCAATAAGAGGTCGAGTGGAAATTGATTGGAGATCGATTGGTGGTTGACTGATAAATTGATTGAATTCGACTATAAAAGAATTCTGAGATTCACAAGATTGCAAGAAATCATCTGCGTGGATATATAACCATTTTTTGGGCACCATGATTTAAGGTTTTTCATGCTGTAAGGCCTATAAATAAGGCACATTGTAATTGTATTCAGTTGATATTCATATTAGGGTTATTGGTCATTAAGATGAAAGATGAATTGGTTGCAAGGTTGTTCTTGTGTAAATAAAGAGAGTATGATGGTGATTGTGTCTTATGTGTATACCAAGGTTAGTCGTGTAATTATTTATTCATTAATGAATAAGACAACAAGAGAGCAAGACACTTAAGGAATGTTGGTTTTTCCATTTGGGGTTCCAAGGTAAAATATCTATATATTGTGTTTGTCATTTACTTTCTTATTTAACTTTGTATTCTCTTTCCTGGTTGGTTTAGTGTGGATTTTTATTTACTTACAATTTGTATATGATACCATTATCCCACTTGTTGTCTTCTTTCTCGATACAAGAGAACCTAAAATTATGTTCATTGATCCAAGGAAACAATTCCCATTGCCTCTCTACACTAAGAGAACTTCACATTAATCAAAGACTTGGTCAAAGATTATATTATGTTTTCCAAAGTGTATACCTTCTCCAAAAATACCTTATTTATTTCTACCATGTCTCTCACAAAATGGTATTGTACATCAATATGCTTTGTCCTGGAATGGTAAGATGGGTTCTTTGCTAGAAATATTGTTCTTTGATTTTCGCAATTTATATTCATATCTCTCGGCTCAAACCCAATCCCTTAACATAGTCGATGCATCCATGCCTCGTCTTTACTTCCATGAGTGACTTCCATGCATTCATATTCTATTGTTGATAAGGTTACAACCATCTACCTCTTACTCATCCAATTGATTTCTCCACAAAACATCTTGAACACATATCCACTAGTCTACCTTCATCAATATAGATCTCTAGATTAGTTGACATCGACAAAGCCACGTACTTCTACTTCCCTGTCAACTTTAGGTTTCCCCTGGTAGAATATATCATAATATTTTTTTCCACTCAAATACTTGAATACTCTCTTGACAACATATTAGTTCTCTTTACCAAGTGTCAAAATGTATCTCCTCAATACTCCCACTGCATGAGCAATGTCTAGTCGATTTCATACCATTTCTTACATTAGAATACCAACAAAACTTTCATACAGAACATGTGCCATTCCCTCTATTTCTTTCTGTGTCTTTGGACACTGTTCAATAATTAGTTTTTCTCCCACGAGGATTAGTACCTTGAATGCTTTTCAATCTTGCATGTTGAAAAACTTTAACACTATTTAAATATACTTCCTCTGATTCAACCAAATATTTCTAAATGCATGATATCTCTTGATCTCCATTCCCATAATGAATTTTGTTGCACTGAGATCCTTCATATCGAAATTGGAGGATAACTGCTTCTTCACCTCCTTTATTACATCCATTTTATTTCTGACCAACAACATGTCATTGACATACAAAGATACATATATGAAACGACCACCTTCTTCCTTCAATAGTACATTTGGCTCATTTTTCAACACCATTTCAACGCCCATATGACAGACTCTTGTCTGGCTTCCAGCAAACCCAATTTCCATCTATTAGTCGAACCCCTTTCGTCAGACTCTCGATGGCACTAATATTCTATTGGATATTCGACGTACCAAACTTCCACATGGAACCTGTGGAGAGATTTTATGAAATATATGTTCTTTTCACATAATCGTCACAATTTGACCCATAATATAACTGTCGATATTGTGATGCACTGGTCTACCACATGGAATTTTAAAAGGAACCATCACCAGGAAACCTGTCATATTTTACCAATGATGGTGGTCACTGCTACGACATAGGAAAACATAAGTATCGTTGAAAAGTTGACACAGATGACATTGAAATTTTGACTTTATCGATGATGGCCTACGTCAACTTCACAACGCTCCACAGTGTGTAGTTTGTCGGTGATCCAGCGATAGGGCGTGACATATTCATCGGATGCGCGATGCCATGGTCGGAAATGTTCGTTGCAGTGGAAACACATGAGAGATCCTTGTTCTATCAGGATTGGAATGGACTAGCATTGGAGGTTCAACATCCATATAATAAAGTAAAAAAAATAAAAATTGCAATGGACATAGGGAGTAGGTTGAACCAGAGGTAGATGACAATGTTCTCGATATATGATTATATAGAAAATTAATATTAGGTTTTATATTGTTGAATAAAACCCTAATTCAAGCTTGTTAGAGCCTCCAAAACTAAAAATGCACAGTCACACTTAAGAAATACATGTTTTTATTTTAAACTATAATTTATGCCCTTGTGTAGAAATGCATGCCAAACTTCACTAAACTGCATGCCCAGGTAACACCCCTGCAATTTGAGTGATTCAAGTTTCTGAGGGTATCTTAGATAATTTTACACCTTTCTACATATTTATATTTTCATTTCCAAACATAAAAGTGGATGTTGTGTAAAAGGAGCAAATTCTACATTGTAAATTGAGAGATCAAAACAATAGAACATGACCTAATGGAAATGCACACCCATGTTTCTGTATAGCTCTGAATTTATTTATATAAGTTTTGGGGTGAATTTAATAACATTTTAAACCTATATATATCATACATAGTGCATTTTAAAATGACTAAGGACTTCTACCTTGAACCAAGATTCCATACATTTTTCAAAATAGAGGGTAAAACCGTCTTACTGTAAAATACATGCCTAAGACTCATACGACCTCCAAATTGAGTGGTTCAAATTGTGGAGTTTGGATTTTATCATTTTACATCTATTCATACTTTATTTGTGCATTTTGAAACCAAAAACCCTCTGTTGTGCATAAAGGCTAAAATTTTCTTTGTAAATGAAAAAAAAATGCATACAGAGAAAAATGCAAGAAAACGGGGCATGATGAGAAATGCACACCCTCAAAATAAAAATCCATGTATCATGTTGTTAATTTACAAGTTACAAGTTACAAGACCGTTTATTTGTTGTAAACCCTAAAGAATGCATACTAGGCTAATTTGGGCCCATAATTTAATAAAGGGTTGAGATATACATGAATGTTTGGAAACTATGCACACACACTAAAAAAAATGGAAAATTGAGTATTAACTGCTTGCCTCAATGAGATCAATAAGGAAAGAGATTATATGACCAAATAAAAAATAGGCTAGTTGTTAGTTGCATTTCTATTGCGAAGACTTGTAGAAATCATCATAGAATACAAGGTTGTATGACTGAATAATAATTAAATAAATAAACAAATATATCAACATGTACAAGACTCTAGAAAGACTAAAATGGAATACTCGATTGATAAAAATACTTGTATTTCTTTTAAAATGTAATTTGTGCATTTGTGCAGAAATGCATGCCAGGCTTCACTAAAATGCATGCCTAGGTCCTTACATGCCTGCAATTTAAGTGATTCAAGTTTTTGAGGGTGTCTTATATAATTTTACAACTCTCTACATGTTTACATTTTCATTTCCAAACATAAAACTGGTTGTTGTGTAAAAGAGGCAATGTCTACCTTGTAAATCAAGAGACCAAAATAATAGAAAGTGACCTAATGGAAATGCACGCCCATGTATGGTTTTGGTAAATTATAAGTTACAATTTATAGGGATGTGGCTTTGTTGTAAACCCCAAAGATTATATACTAAGGTGATTTGTGCCCAAAATTTGGTAAAGGGTTGAAATATACATGAATCTTTGGCAACTATGTAGAGACACTAACTAAAATGGAAAAATGAGTACTAACTACCTGTGTCCATGAGCTCAATGAGGTAGGAGCTTGTACAACATAACACATAGGCTAGTTGTTATTTGTATTTCCATTGCGAAGACTGCATAAATAATTTGAGAATACAAGGTTACATGAATAAATACTAATTGAATAAATAAACAAACATATCAACATGTACGAGACTCTAGAAAGACTAAAATGGAATATTGGATTGAGAAAAAGACTTGTTTCTCTTTTAAATTATAATTTCTACATTTGTGTAGAAATGCACGCCATGATTCACTAAAATGTAGGTATTTACACGCCTGGAATTCGATTGATTCAAGTTTATGAAGGTTTCTTAGATAATTTTATGTTCGACAACACATGTATTCCAACAGAGGATGAACACCTTCAGTAACCACTCACATAACCAAATCAAAGATCAACACACTAATGTTTTCATGTGGTAAAAACCCTACGGGGAAACATCCACGGCCCCAACCAACATGGCCACTTGGAGCAGTTTATTAATGCAAAAGAAAAGGATTACAGATATATTTTACAAGAGAGTTTCTCACAATCGATCATTTACAATTAACTCTCCATGCTCTTTAAATAGATATCATGGACCAATCGGGTGCTAAGCCACAGATCAATGGTTGTTAAGATCGAGGAGAGTATGAACCGTTAGATCACTCTATGTCAGGAACATATCGTGACTGTCGAATTTCCTAACTACAAATGCATACTAAAGAAAAACACTAAGAAACACACTTTTACCTAATGACACATTAGACCAAGTAGATATTAACTAACTCCTAAGTGTCTAAATATCCTAACATCCCCCCTTAAGAACAACTTGGGATAAGATTGAAGGATTTACAATGTTAAAACACTAGGATAAGGAAGGACGCATTAGAGCCTATCCCCCCTTAATGAAAACTTCCTGAACTCCTAACATAGATTGAAGTTTTGAAAACTTCACTTTTGTAAGAGACTTTGTGAAAATGTCTGCAACTTAATATTCTGCAGGGAAAAAAAGCACTTCAATAACTTGATCATGAATGAGATTTTTTATGAAGTGCATGTGTATCTCTATGTGCTTGTTGCATTGATGTTGAACTAGGTCTTTGGTGATCTTGATGGAACTTTGATTGTCACACAAAAATCTGGTCAGATGCTGCTACTCGAATCCAAACTCTGAAAGGATTTGTCGAAGCCACAAGGCTTCCTGACTTGCATTTACCGTTGCTCGGTACTCTTCTTCTGCTGAAGAAAGTGAAATAGTCTTTTGTTTCTTATAGGCCCAAGTGACAGGTCCTGAACCAAGGCTGAAAACATAACCTGCAGTAGACTTACAATCATCAGGGTCACCGACCCAATCTGAATCAGTGAAACCAACCAATAAAAGAATCCCCCCTGAACTGTAATGTATCCGGAACTAAATTGTACCACATACATAGGGAAGTATCCTTTTAGATGCTTTCCAATGGATTTCATGGGGTGTTTTCATATATCGGTCACCAAGACCAACAACAAAGGAAATATCGGGACAGGTATGATTCAAGTATAAGAGGCTACCAACTAATTGACGATACAGGGTGGTATCAACTTCAGGAGAAGTACATGTGGCAGTAATATTGACTCTAGACTGGAAGGGAGAAGGGGTTAGTTTACAATCATCCATGTGAAAGCGACGAACAAGGTCACAAGCATACTTAGATTGGGAAAGAAAAATTCCTTCATTGGTTTGCAAAACTTGGAGGCCAAGGAAATAGTGTAAAAAGCCTAAGTCTGTCATTTCAAATTTCTTCTCAAGCATGGTTTTCACATGGTTTAAAAGTTTTGAGTCACTACCAGTAAGGATAAGGTCATCAACATAAAGGACAAGTATTATGAGATGGCTTCTTACTTTTTTGGTATAGACATTAGGATTAGAATGTCATCTAGAGAATCCAGTTTCAATAAGAAAGCTATCCATTTTGGCATACCAAGCTCGGGGAGATTTCTTAGTACCATAAATAGATTTCTTAAGGCGACAAACAAGGCTAGAGCCATTCTAGACATAGCAATGAGGTTGTTCCATGTATATTTCTTCTTGCAAATCTTCATGCAAGAAGACAAATTTAACATCCATCTGATGGACCTCCCATTTATGTGAGAGAACACGGGCAAGAACAAGGCGGATGTAATTTATTTTGGCTACAAGGGAAAAGGTTTCATTATAGTCAATTCCTTCAAATTGGGAAAATCCTTTGGCAACTAATTTATCCTTGTGTCTTTCAACACTTCCATATGATGCATACTTATTTTTGTAGACCCATTTACATCTGACAAGTTTTCTTCCTTTTGGAAGAGGTACAAGATCCCAAAAAGAACGATACTCTTCATTCATTGTTGTATCCCAATCTAGATGACCTAAAGCTTCTGCAAATGTCTCTGGATCACGAGTCTCTGAAACTTGAGCCAAAAGAGAAGATGATCGTTGGAACTGTGAATGTGTTCGATGATGATATGAAGGATCACCGAGAAGACCACCAATTGCTTCTCATGTTGAATAGACCCATCTAGGAAGTGGTGGAGCCGGTATTGGTTCAAGTTCAAATGACTCATCTGGAGGAAGGTGAGCAGGCGGAGGTGGATTTTCATCCTCACTATCATCATATGAATAAGAAACCAGAATAGAAACAAAATAAGGCACAAACGTCGAAGATGGCTCACGGGTTGAAGAAGGCACAATCGTCGAATTAAGCTTGCAGGCCAAGAGATTTTCATCAAATTTAACATCTCTTCTAATAATAATTTCATTACAATGTGGTTGAAGAATTCTATAACCTTTTACATCTTCAGAATAACCAACATATATACACTTCTCACATTTAGGTTGCAATGCTTTCCTTTTCTCATCAAGAATGTGAGCCCATGTTATACTGCCAAATACACATAAGTGACTTGCATATGGTTTAATTTTAGTCCAAACTTCTTCCGGTGTTATATTTTTAAGAGCCTTTGTGGGAGTGAGATTGACTATGTAATTTGCACAGTTGATTGCTTCCACCCAATACTTTAGACTTAATCCCTTAGATTGGATCATACAATTAGCCATTTCTTTTAATGTACAGTTCTTTCTCTCAGAAACACCATTTTGTTGTGGTGTATATGGAAACGTTTGTTGCATTTGGATGCCCTGTGTAGTGAAATAAATTGTTAAATTATTGTTCACATATTCTCCTCCATTATCTGTTCTTAACTTTTGAATTTGATGTCCAGATTGCTTTTCTACAAGGGCCTTGTAGGCCAAAAACTTGTCAAAAAAATCACTCTTAAGTTTTAAGAAGTAAACCCAAGTACGTCTGGAAAAATCATCAATGAAAGTTAAGAAATACATGCACCTAGAAAAAGAAGGAGAAGAAAGTGGACCACACAAATAATTGTGAACAAGTTGCAAAGGGCCCGAGGCATGCCAAGAGGCATGTTTGTCAAAAATGTCTCGATAATGTTTGTCGAGAACACAATCGACACAAACACCATCTCTGCATGAAACACAAGGAAGACCAGTCACCATCTGTTGATGACATAGTTTCTGCAATGAGCGATAGTTTAGATGACCAAACCGCCCATGCCAAAGTTTGCTCAAGTCATCACTATGAGCAACAAAAACTGATGAAAAAGATGATGACCCAAAGTTGTCAAACTTGTACAACCTGGTAATATCATCAACAATTCTAGTTGC
>JZKD02S1671427.1:216133-235860 GCA_000966675.3 Picea glauca | reverse complement strand
ACATCAACTTCCCGGGGTCGTAACTTTTGCATACAATCTCTGTTTTAGGCGTGTGATAGCTCGTTGGAAAGGTATCATCGAGGAGATTCATTTTGGGGGCTCAATCATGCCTTCGTCTATCATTGAGTACCTTGATCTCAAAAAACCTTCATTTAGGCCCTCAAAATGGCCTCGAAATTTAAAACCTGCTAAAAATAGTAAATTGCCAAAAAACTGTTTTGAGCCAGTCGGAAAAGGTGGGTGGCCACCGATATCCACCTGGATCACGGGTGCAAGACCCGAAAGTGATGATTGATGCTATGGGATTAATTTCACTGGTTTCAATCCCATTTCTTCACCCCTGTGAGCATCACCCGATGCAATGAGTGCTAAGTGGACTATTCAAATCATGAGAATTATTGGTCAGTTGTGACTAGTACTCATGGATATGGGTCATAGATTAATGACTTACACTACATAGTTAAACCCAAAAATTATATCTAATATGTTTCACTGCGAAAGCCCCTCTATGATAATATTATAACAACTTCTTCAAATCCTTCTTCATTGAATCCAAAAGGATATTGCAGTCTCATGTACTCAAATAGGCCACATCCTATGCACTCCTTCCCTATAGTGGCCTCATCTCTTCTATGCACACTTGTAGCATGGTATCTGCAATAGTTCATTCTTCCTAGGATTCCTTCCTCTATCTCTTCCTTACCCTAAAACTACTCTCTACCATATCTTCTCCACCTTTCTTTGAACTATTAGACAATATTTTATAAATTATCTTGCACAACACATTCCTTCTTTTGTATCTTTCTGATCTAACATTGTTTTGCAGTTGTGGATCCATTTTCCATTTTATCTTCTTATCTCATTTCCCTTATTTCTTTCCCTACCCCTTGATATGAGGGACTTACCCTACCATGATGTTGGGCCTCATCCACATTAATCCCTTTTCGATAAATAACATCTTAATCTACAACAATATTTCTTCTAGCAATCTACCTCTTGATTCAACCTCAAATTCTCATTGAGAAACACTAAAGGAAGTGTGGTACTCGATAGAAAATTCCATAATATATTCCTATTTAATCTCGTTAAACCATAATTCAATCACTCATGTCTATTTATTGTCTAGGTTTTTTAATTTATCGATTGTTGTGTGATACCACAACACTAGTTCTCAGGAATGTATGAAGGTATTAATTTCCTCATGTCTTTTTATCCATTCATGCATTAAAATATGAAATTGAGTGAAAACCATTTCATTCTTATAAAATTGCATGCACCTGTCCTTCCATGATTTAGGGTCAATGTGTAACAAGTTTTGGGTTTCCTTTTACGCAAAATAAATTTCTCTTTCAATCATCTTGTCTTGAATCTCCCTCTATGAAGGTATCCATGTCACAATGATGCCTTCTACAATATATTTGTCATGTCCTAGCAATGGAACCATTTGTTGGTGATAATTTTAGACCCTAGGTTCTAAACTTATGCCAACAATGAAGTTCATTAGTATCAACATATTTTATATCCTAGCAAGGACATGGTCTCTCCTAAGACAATAATGAACATTACAAGAACATAGTTGAATAGTAATAAAATAGAATATGTACATGGAACATGATTACTATGCATTCATTAGAAATTCATATCGACACACATAACACCGAGAAATTAGAGAGGAAACCATCACACAATTTTTTCTATTTAGTCCTTAGGATCGATCCATACAATCTCCTTATAACCCCATATAATGATCGAAGACTTCAAACCATGATTTATCTTTCAAGTCTATACAAACTCTAATACAAAAATCTATATGAAATTCACTATAGGTAATTATCTAACCTATTAGGATATTTAGACACTTAGGAGTTAGTAATATCTACTTGGTCTATTGTGTCGTTAGGTAAAAGTGTGTTTTCTAGTGTGTTTCTTTAGTATGCATTAGTATGCATTTGTAGTTAGGAAATCCGACAGTCACGATATGTTCTCGGCATAGAGTGATCCGACGGTTCATACTCTCCTCAATATTAATAGCCATTGATCTGTGGCTTAACACCCAATTGATCCATGATCTCTATTTAAAGAGCATGGAGGGTCATTTTCCGATAATCGATTGTGATAAAATCTCTTGTAAAATCTCTCTGTAATCTTTTTCTTTGCATTAATAAACTGCTCCAAGTGGTTGCATTGGCTGGGGCCGCAGATGTTTCCCCGTAGGGGTATTACCACGTGAAAACATCAGTGTGCTAATCTTTGATCTAGTTATGTGAGTGGTTACTGAAGGTGTTCATCCTCTGTTGGAATACCTGTGTTGTCGAACATGGTATCAGAGCCTGTTTGAAGACCCACTCCTATTGTAGATTGAGATCGTGAAGATGAGTTTCCTCAACTCCACTTTCTGTCATTTTCATACATTTATGGGTTGAGAGGACTATTCCATTGCATCCGGAGCACTTGTTTCAGTTAGGAACACTTTTCATTTCACTCGAAAAGGTTTATGTTTTCCCAAGATATGACCATTACAGTCAGATCCGGAGGTATAAAGCTTGAATACACATTTTTTCAAATTTTTGCAGAGTAGTATTTTGGTTTTGTTTTATTTATTTCTGGGTTTCTACTCTTTTAGATCTACATATACTCTTTTCCCCGCGCCCTGTGCGATCTCAAAAAATTAGAAACAGATAGGAAAATGTGCATCTTCCGGGTAAGCTAACCGAGATCTAACCCTTGTTGTCATTGAGAAGCGAAAATTTTTTCTTGTGTGAAAAGAGTTTTTTTTTAGCAAGCTCTCCAAGGTCATCTTCAACAACAACAACAACAACAACAACAACAACCCCAACCCTCCTTCTGAACATTACAATATTTTTTGCTAGATCATTTGGTTAACAACAACAACCCCAACCCTCCTTATAAACATTACAATATGTTTTGCTAGATCATTTGGTTAAAAGTTTCCTTATTAAGTAAGAGGTCTTGAGTTCAAGTCTCTCATTTGTAACCTTTTTTGAAAAAGTTCATGCTAAAATTGTAAAGTGTATTTCACTTGAAGTATAAAAGTGAATCACTATAAGTAGCTTTAATATTTTATTTTAGAGTTATTTATTTTGCATGTAACTTTTCTGTTATAAAGTAACTTCATTGTAAAAGTGATCCCCACTTCTCTTTACCAAAGTGGGTCACTTCATAAAGAAACTTACACAATCACGTGGTCATTTGGTTACCGATTGTGCCTTTTTTTTAAATGACATAACTCTAACATCGGAAGTCCGTTTTCAGTGCCTTTTTATTAAAACCGCATAACTTTTCAAGCTCTTTCCATCTAGATCAACATTTTTAGTTTTTAAATCCACATTATCTACATATTTAATATGTATTCTACAAGTACTGTCTTGCTAACCAGCAACAACTACTTCCAATGAAAATCTCACATGGAAGATTTATTAAGAAGTAAAGGATTGTACCGGATTACCTTGGGAAAGGAAAAAGCACCCACTGATGTTGATAAGAAAGCCAAGTGGGATAATAGGAATTTCCATCTCTCCTGATTTAAGGTACCACCTTCAAGATATTGATGACCCTAAATAAGCTTGGGACACGATTGAATCTTTGTTTGGTAAACTCAATATTATTCGAGCACAACAGTTAGAAAATCAAATACTGACCTTGAGTCCAAATGATTTTTCTTGCCTTGGAGACTATCTATCTAGGTTTAAAACACTCAGAATTTTATGTGAAGATTGTATGATAAAGATGGAGGACGAGCGTTGCAACTATATTATTCTTTCTAATCTAGGTAGTACATAGTCTTTGTTTGTATCCACCTTTTATGCCATGAGAGAGGCTCTAGGGGAAGAAGCTTATGAAAAACCCACTCTTGAGTCCTTTTTCGCTTCTTTGATTCGAGAGGAAGATAAGCTTGTACAATTTGGAGTGATCAACACTGCAGGTCCCTCCAACAAAGCCTTAGTTTCCCAGCAGAAAGATAAACCCAAGTATCCCAAGAAGTAACATCCTCACTACAACAACAAATAACATAAGGGTCTCAAACCTGCTCAGACAGCTTCAGCTCCTACTGGTGACAAAGGAGAAAAATATAAAAGTAAGAATACTAACAGACATTGCAACTTTTGTGATAAAGATGGTCATGATGAGTCCAAATGTTTCAAGAAGATAGCATCTTTAGAAGAAACAATGAAGAAGCACAACATCAGTATTGATTCTACTTCTTCTTCTCACGGACATGCAATTTCTACTTCCAGGTTCTCCTTCAATTCAAATTCTACTAATACTTCTTCTTCTTATGTGTGGCTTATTGATTCGGGAGCATCTTATCATATGGCTAAGGATAAAGTCATATTTTCTGCTCTAAATGAATGTAACACCAAGAAAATATTTGTTGGTGATGATAGATCTCTTAGTGTTGTAGGATCTAGAACAGTTCAAGTTGATAATGGTCATTTCAATGATGTATTATGTGTTCCAAGTCTTTCTTGTAACCTTCTATCAGTATATCAAATCACTCATTCAGGTGAAGGTAAAACCGTTGAGTTTTCACCTCACCAAGTTGTAATCAAGGATCTAAAAGATCTTAAGCATGTTCTTGCAACTGGAATTGCTGATGATATTACCAGGTTGTATAAGTTTGACAACTTTGGGTCATTAGTGCTTTCATCAGTTTTTGTTGCTCATAGCGATGACTTGAGCAAACTTTGGCATGAGCGGTTTGGTCATCTAAACTATCGCTCATTGCAGGAACTATGTAATCAATAGATGGTGACTGGTCTTCCTCTTGTTTCATACAAATATGGTGTTTGTGCCAGTTGTTTTCTCAACAAACATCATCAGGATAGTTTTGAAAAATGTGCATCTTGGCACGCCTCAATTTCTTTGCAGCTTGTTCACGGTGATTTGTGTGGTCCACTTTATTCTCCTTCTTTTTCTGGGTGCAATTATTTCTTAACTTTCATTAATGACTTTTTGAGTCGTACTTGGGTTTTTTTCTTAAAACTCAAGAGTGAACTTTTTGACAAATTTTTGGCCTACAAGGCCCTTGTAGAAAAGAAATCTGGACATCAAATTCAAAGGTTAAGAACAGATAATGGAGGTGAATATGTGAACAATAATTTTACAAGCTATTTCACTACACAGGGAATCCAAATGCAACACACTGTTCCATATACACAACAACAAAATGGTGTTGCTGAGAGAAAGAACCGCACATTAAAATAAATGGCTAATTGTATGATCCAATCTAAGGGATTAAGTCTAAAGTATTGGGCAGAAGCCATCAACTGTGCAAATTACATAGTAAATCACACTCCCACAAAGGTTCTTAAAAATATAACACCGGAAGAAGCTTTGACTAAAATTAAACCAGATGTAAGTCACTTCCATGTATTTGGCAGTATAGCATGGGCTCACATTCCTGATGAGAAAAGGAAAGCATTGCAACCTAAAGGTGAGAAGTGTATATATGTTGGTTACTCTAAAGATGTCAAAGGTTACAGACTTCTTCAATCACATTGTAATGAAATTATTATTAGAAGAGATGTTAAATTTGATGAAAATCTCTTGGCCTACGAGCCTAATTCGGCGATTGTGCCTTCTTTGGCCTGTGAGCCATCTTCGGCTTTTGTGCCTTCTTATGATCTGGTTTCTTCTTAAGATGATGACAGTGAGGATGAAAATCCACCTTCTCCTACTCGCCCTCCTCCAAATGATTCCTTTGAACCTGAACCAACACCAGCTCCATCGCTTCCTAGATGGGTCCATTCAACACGAGAAGCAGCTGGTGATCTTGTCGATGATCCTTCAAATCAACATCGAACACGTTCACAGTTCCAACGATCCTCTCCTCTTTTGGCTCAAGTTTTAGAAACTCATGATCCAGAGACATTTGCAGAAGCTTTAGGTCATCCAGATTGGGATACAACAATGAATGAAGAGTATCATTCTTTAATGGAAAACGATAATTGGGATCTTGTACCTCTTCCAAAAGGAAGAAAACTTGTTAGATGCAAATGGGTCTACATAACTAAGTATGCATCAGATGGAAGTGTTGAAACACACAAGGCTTGGTTAGTTGCCAAAGTATTTTCCCAAGTTGAAGGAATTGACTATAATGAAACCTTTTCCCCTGTAGAAAAAATGAATTACATCCGCCTTGTTCTTGCCCTTGCTGCCTCACATAAATGGGAGGTCCATCAGATGGATGTTAAATCCGACTTCTTGCATGGAGATTTGCAAGAAGAAATATACATGGAACAACCTCTTGGCTATGTCCAGAATGACTCTATCCTTGTTTGTCGCCTCAAGAAATCTCTTTATGGTCTCAAGAAATCTCCCTGAGCTTGGTATGCCAAAATGAATATCTTTCTTATTGCCATTGGATTCTCTAGATTCCATTCTGATCCTAATTTCTATACCAAGAAAGTAGTAAGCCATATTATAATCCTTGTCCTTTATGTTGATGACCTTATCCTTACTGGTAGTGACTCAAAACTTTTAAACCATGTGAAAACCAGCCTTAAGAAGAAATTTGAAATGATAGACTTAAGATTTTTGCACTATTTCCTTGGCCTCCAAGTTTTGCAAACCAATGAAGGATTTTTTCTTTCCCAGTCTAAGTATGCTTGTGACCTTCTTCGTCGCTTTCACATGGACAATTGTAAACCAACCCCTTCTCCCTTTCAATATGGAGTCAATATTTATGCCACATGTACTTCTCCTGAAGTTGATGCCACCCTGTATCGTCAGTTAGTTGGTAGGCTCTTATACTTGACTCATACTTGTCCTGATCTTTCCTTTGTTATTGGTCGTGTTGCTCGATATATGCAAACACCCCATGAAAGCCATTGGAATGAAGCTAAAAGGATACTTCTCTATGTTTGTGGTACAATTCAGTTCAGGATACATTACAGTTCAGGGGGGACTCCTTTATTGGTTGGTTTCACTGATTCAGATTGGGCCGATGACCCTGATGATTGGAAGTCTACTGCAGGTTATGTTTTCAGCCTTGGTTCAAGACCTGTCACTTGGGCCTGTAAGAAACAACAGGCTATTGTACTTTCTTCAGCAGAAGAAGAGTACTGAGTAGCGGTAAATGCAAGTTAGGAAGCCCCGTGGCTTCAATAGGTCCTTTCAGAGTTTGGATTCCAACACCAGCATCCGACTAGCCTTTGGTGTGACAATAAAAGTGCCATCAAGCTTTCCAAAGACCCAGTTCAACATCAATGTAGCAAAAACATCGAGATACACATGCACTTCATTAGAAACTTCATTCATGATCAAGTTATTGAAGTGCTCTTTTTCCCTATAGAAGATCAAGTTGTAGACATTTTCACAAAGTCTCTTACAGAAGCAAAGTTTTCCAAACTTCAATCTATGTTAGGAGTTCAGGAAGTTCACATTAGGGGGAGATAGGCTATAATGCCTCCTTCCTTCTACTATTGTGTCATTATTGTAAATCCTTCAATCCTATCCCAAGTTGTTCTTAAGGGGGGATGTTAGGATATTTAGACACTTAGGAGTTAGTAAGATCTACTTGGTCTCTTGTGTCGTTAGGTAAAAGTGTGTTTTCTAGTGTGTTTCTTTAGTATGCATTAGTATGCATTTGTAGTTAGGAAATCTGATGGTCATGATATGTTCCTGAAATAGAGTGATTCGATGGTTCATATGACATAGAGTGATCCGACGGTTCATACTCTCCTCGATCTTAATTTCCATTGATCCATGTCTTAACACCTGATTGGTCCATGATCTCTATTTAAAGATCATGGAGGGTCATTTGCCTATGATCAATTGTGAGAAACTCTCTTGTAAAATCTCTTTGTAATCGTTTTCTTTGCATTAATAAACTGCTCCAAGTGGCCATGTTGGTTGGGGCCATGAATGTTTCCCCGTAGGGGTTTTACCATGTGAAAACATCGGTGTGTTGATCTTTGATCTATTTATGTGAGTGGTTACTGAAGGTGTTCGTCCTCTATTGCAATACATGTTTTGTCGAACATAACCTTCATTTCATTAATTACATTCCTTTATATACACTCCAAAATAGTTACAAATAGTTATAACAATCATAACTTCATATGGTGCATCGTTTAACAAAAGGATAAACTGAGACATTACTTATATTTACATTCATATAATCCATCACATAGAAAAAGAATAGGGTACATAGTGCAAGACTTGGAACATAGGATAAACTCCGTGTGAAAAGAAAAAACTATGTGCACAAATATTATCTATACAAAGGATCTTCAAAATTGCAAAATAGAGTGCCAACAAAGATGGTCATTAAATGGTTAAAAAGGTTGTTGCTAAGTCAGTGATACTAAATTGTATGGATTAATTGATACACCTATGTTGATGAAATTTGAATGCCAATTGTACTTAAATTGATAGTACTTGAAATGATCCAACAATATATGCATACTTAGTGGAAATATACATGAAAAGGTCATGATTCGATGATGAAAGTCACATGATATAATGATGCTTGGTGTTAAAATTAAATAATTTGATGCATTGTAACTATGCTATAAGATTGAACTAATATAATCCTGGTAGTGTGAGATGACCCATTAACCCAATAATGAGTTAAAATTGAGAATCATGATTGTTATGATGCCTCTTTTGTCTACTTATGCCACTAAGTGATCTATTCTAAATGCTTTAAGAATCAACAAATTAATGCAATTTATAATATAGAAAAACATGGAGGATAGACTAATTATACATGGATATCAAATGTCAACTCTTAGTTTGACCACTTTAGATCATTGTGCACCCCTCCTTTTCATGTGTTGTGCAACTACATGGAAAATCCTTCATGAACCATGTAACCACTATTACAATGAGAATTCATCAAATTCTAATGAACATTTAATGGCATGGTCACTTTAGAAGATTCTTTGGTGAAGGAACACTCATACCATTCAAACCACTTCATTCAATTGATTGGCCATTCTTGGTGTAAATATGGTCACGCGGGTGAAGAATTGACATTCAAGCTCCATTTTGGAGATAAAATGGATTGAGGAAATATATAAATTGAAGCCTCCTACCTTCATTTTGACCAGATCAATTTGTGTAGCATTATGTTGCAAGTGTTTTGTTGAGGATTGCAAACCCCACTTGCTTCAATCATTTATTTCATCTTCCTTGTAGTTATACTTCCCAAATCCCCTCCCATTTGATAATCTCATAAGGGTATATGCTACCAAAATCACTCCAAAATTAGACATAGTTCTAAAGAGGATAAAATCCCCTAAAGAGAGAACATTGGAGGACACTTCCATTACTCCTGAAGGTGAAATCTTGATTTTTTAATTTTTCAGTTTTCAAGTTGGTGTGTTGATGCAAGAAAATTTCCCTAGCCAACTACATAGGTTACCCCAATGAAAGGGTTCAATTAGACCTTATTTTGTTGAAATTGTGTTTCCTCGGGATATGGATTGATTTTCATTGGTTCTCTAAGAATTACTAGTTATGTCTCAGTTCACCATTGGTTTCTTATTCTTTATATGATATGGATCTCACATGTTGATACAAAATGCAATTTATTGTAGTATTTACTAATCTATGTACCTATCTATATTATCCTACCTAGGAACATGCATTTAAGAGAACCAATATGAAATGAAACAAAAGGAAAGCATAGAGAGAAGGGGGAATGGTCCACCAATATACCATCAAAACTAAACCTCAAGGCACACTCTAAGGACTAAGGATAGCCTACACATTATCAATAGAGAATATGTTTCACATGAAAGTTTTAGACATAAATCAAGGAAATAAATTCAAACGACATGGAGAATAGTCTACCTCTATGGATTTTATAATAACCCAACTTAGTTTAGCCTACATAACCCAATAGTAACACTCAACAAGTTCATAATGCACATGATAAGAAAGCATCAACATATAAATCAAGAGAATACTCATTATCCACTACATTCATCCTCACAAGCAACCAAGAAAGTGGTGAATAGTGAGAATAGTTCACAACCATAAAAAAAAATCACAAGATTATGAAACATAACCTAACAATGTCACTCTATTCAACATATGAAGATAGCTTACAATGACAAATGAGGGATCTTTTGCAAGAGTACAAGGATCTCTTTTATAGAAAATCCTAATGACATTTTGGCTTTCTAACTACAAATATCTTGGCTTTACAACTTCACGTCTCTTGGCCTTCTAATTATATTTGGATAATCTATTTTACAATTTTATCCTCATTCCAATTAGAATTAAGAAAACATTTTGCAATAATAATACTAAAATTACATATCATCATCCAAGTATTATTTCTCCCTAGTTTGTCCTTTTGTTCTTGAAGTTCCTCCTCCTTGATTTGTCTCTTTATGCTTGCAAATCATAATTGGGAACTTGAACATGAGACTTTATCTTTCATGTATTGTATGTATATAATTTGTCTTTTCTTTTGTGATTTTCCTTGGATGGAGTAGGCATGGTCTCTTGCTCACCTCTTTGGCTTGGTCAACCTTTCCTTGATTTGTCTTGTTAAATATCTATTTTGGAATTTCATGTGACATTCTTTCCCTTCATGTTATTTCCTACAAACAAATGGTAAATTTTTTTAATATATACTATTGAAGCATGACTTTTAGTACTTATCCATACATGCCATTTTATCTCTGAAGAGTTCTTCCTTCACTTATTCAAAATATACAAAATAACATGAAATAACTTCCATAAATACATTGGAGACACATAAGGAAGAGATGAATGAAATTGCTTTAAGATTGAAAGTATGAAATTATGGAAGATATTAAGTTTTGAATATCCTTTAACAAGTTCCTCTCATGTCATAAGAGATTGCTACCATGTACTTTGTCCTCCAACTCCAGGAAATTATGCTTGAGAAAAAACTAGTTTCTCTTGCGCAATTATTTTCACGTGCTCTTGTCTTTAATATCCAGTACTTTTAAAATGAAAGGATAAAATTAAAATTCATCCCTCCATCTCATTAACAAATAAACAAAAAAATATTGAACTATCCAATGTAAAGAGAAAAATGAAACAAATGAATTATCGTGAAAGGAAGAAATTTCTTTGACACAATTTATCCCTGAATTCATTTTAGAATAAATAAATTAGAGTGAATTGTAAATTATCGAGGATATTCCACTTGAACAGTTAGTCAGAACATATCTTACAATATTTTGAAATATTCTATTATATTGTGTTTTACTTAGAATCTAGATTTAATTGTTACTATTTTAATGGATGAAATACTAAATAAACTGAAATTGAAATGAAAGAGAAAAGAAAATAGCACACCATCCACATAATAAACATGATATGTACCCTATGAAAACACAATATGGGAAAAAACTTAGCTAAAAGGCAAGGCCTATGCTCTGCTCTTTTCTTCTCTGCTATGAAATGAAAATATAAGGAAAGGGGCACTCATTATGGAGTTTTCCATGGACACTATGGCTAGTATGGCCACTACATGGTCCTCTACTTCCTTTGTTTTGCTTCAATATCCCACTCTCAATACTCTACTCTCCATGGAACAATATTCAATACAATAAGAATGGAACCACTTCCTTTACTAGTAGCCTAGAATTTAACATATATGAATAGTTTTCTAGGGTTAGGGTTAAGGTTTTTGCATGCCTCAACCCCAATTAATTTTAGATTTTTGGACCCTCAATAATATTCTTGAAATTCCACACATGACTAGCTCCACATGCGTGAGAATGGAAGCTAAAGTGGCATCCAATAAATACCATGGTGGTCAATAGGATAGGTAAACTCATGGGAGGATTAAATTCCATATATGAACTCTAATTTGGGTGATATTCACATCTTCAGAAATATATGAAAGTGTTCAAGAAGTTGGGAGCTAAGCTCACACAGTTTTAGCTCTAGAAATGGAAGTTTAAGGCCTCGAATGGGCTTGATAAGGTTATGGACCCCAAACTATCGAAGTGGGACCTACCATAAAATGATATTGTTGGTTAACTTTCTCTTTCTACCATTCTTGGGCTGACCTAGGTTCATATCTACTATGGTTTCCAACAAAACTCTCTAAAACTATCGCCCCCCTAGTAAACTAGAAGGCAACGCAGTACACAGAGTGCACTGCACAGTCTCACCCGAGATAGTTCTTATGGGTGGTTGCAACGATTAGGTGCTTGCAGCCTAGGAATGAGTGGGGATCTAGAGTTACACTTCATCGTCTTCATTTATTTTCTCTAACATTCATCTATACTACACATTTTATCATTATTATTCATGCATGTAGACCCAATCAGATTTAGCTAACCCATTCATGCATTCATCTACTAGCTAACCATTGACACTAAATAAATAAACAATAATAAATCCACAAAACACATGATCTACCGTGGTTCACCCCCTCCTGGGATACACCCACAAAGATTTGGCTTCTTTGCTCTTTTGTTATGTTTTTTCCAAAATTATAGCGTTGCGCGCCTTACAATCCTCGATCATTTGGGTCAAGATCTACAATGAGGCAGACTATATCACACCAGGTTCCTCAACCTGTGATATAACCCTCAAGGTATACCTTAATTTCTCTCTCCATCTCAACAACTTACAAAAAAATATCAGATTTCCCAGACATTCTTACATTACAACTCTTTGAACCCTGACCTAGACCTCCTAGGTACTTATTTATACTTATTTTTGGCTTATCATCCATTACATCCTCTTACCAAAATCCTAACCCTAGCATGGTTAGGTATTCTTGCATGCATGCCTCACATGCTTTCCTCCTCTGCATGTGTGTTTTCCTTGCACATGTTGCTTTTCCTGCCAATTGTCTTTTCCTTCTTTGCACTTTATTCTCTAAAATTAGTCTTTCCCCAAAATGGTTCTGCACCCAACATGCCCCCAACACTAAGATGTGGCTCATTCTGAGCCACCTAGGCATTGCATGCTCCCTTGATAGCCTCTTCTAGACTGTGGAACTTGTCTACAATTCCTCTTCCTCGTGTTTGGACCTGCATGGCCTTTTCTGTGAGCGCTTCTAAGTTCTGCATTGTGACTTCTTCCTGAACTATGGATGTGCATTTCGCCTGTGTCTGCGCCATATTCTACTTCTCTACCTCCAACTACGCGATCATTGCTTTTTCTTTATCTTTATCTTGGAGGGGTTCCATCTGTGCTTGTCTCTCCTTCTTATGTTCATACGCAGTATTTAGCTCGGTCTACAATCTCTTCATATCCTACGTTCCTTTTAGACGATCAATAATTTTCATTGTAGTTTGCCTCTACTTGAGGTCCTTGATTCTGCACTTATTGTTTCTTCCTCCTGGTCCCACTGTAGACCTGCTCATCTTCCTCCAGCATTGTCCAAAGTTGCGATGTTCTGTCAAACAAATTTTTTTTTTTATTAGCTTGTTTCTCCAACTCTGCTATTTAGAGTGAAGCTTCTACTTTTCTCTTCTCCCTAACCTCATGTGGAGTCGTTGGAGTAAATTTTTCCTTCAATTCCTCAATCTATTGCCTATAATGGTCGATGGTTTGGGAAATCTTATTGATTTTATCCTATGTACTTGAAATCTCATCCTGTATTGTTTTCATCCCCTTTTAGATTTTATCTATGCGCTCTTTCTCTCCTCTGGTCTTGAAATTTACTTGTTCGACCATGAGATCCAATGCTTCCTTGTCACATTCTGTTTCATGCATTTCTACTGTGTCTGTCCTCGCACGTGACTGCACCTCTTGAGCGACGCCGACTTGGATTTTGTACATTGCCTTTGTGGGTATTTGTTGACGGGCGTAAGTGACACACTGTCAACTAGAAGGTTAGATCTGGACCGGGGTTGTCTAATTAACCCAGTCATTTGGTATGATCTAACCCAATGGGTTTAGTGGCTCTGTTAGCCAACTAAGGTTCTAAAAACAAAAAGGAAATAAACTAATCTAAACTGTGATTCTAACAGTTGATACACAAATTACAAGTGTTTATCTAAAAATGTGAATATACAAATGATTATAAACAATAGATATACAGTTTACAAGGTTTTCTTGAAATCTTGCGAAAGTGAATGTTCGTAATAGTATTTCTAACTAAGATAAAGTAAGAACAATTTTTTTTTTAATGTTTTAAAAATATTAAACTAATAAACACTAAGAGAATATGATTGAAACAATGACATAAAAACAATCAAAGTTAATCAATGCAATCATCATTTCATTCATATATAAACAACTCTGAATAAAAGAAAGCAGCACATCTACTAACCTTTAATTCATTAATCATAATAACCCAAGTTCCTTTTCTTGCGTTGTATGAGCTCTTGTTTGTCCTGTATTAAGAGGAAACATATGACAGAGACAAATATAAATCTTCCTGAAGAAATTCAAGGAAGTATTTCATGCATTTGGAGTGAATTTGAAACAACAGAAAAATAACCAATTAATATCCTGCGATGTTAAGATAATCAATAGCGGAGGACGAAAGAAATTTCAATCCTAGGCATTGATATTATCAACCATTTAATAACATAAGTAAACTCAAAGATAATTGAATAATTGATTAATCACAGGTGCAAACTAAATCAACAGATCATGGACAACATTTAAATATTTAACAATATGAAAACATCATATGATGAAAAGACTAAAGCTAAATCGACCATAATAATATCTCATAACACAGAAGTAATAGGAAAATACAATGAGAGAATCATTGCACAATTCACACAGGACCAAAGCCAACATCAAATTGTTTTTCCATATCACTTCCACAATCATATATCAATTCTGTAATCTAGAAAAAAATGTCATTAACACTAAACAACAACTACTATTTAAACAAGTCTTGGATCAATAACCTCGTATCATACAAGATAGAGGATAATCCCTGAAAATAAGATTTCTTACAAAAATAGAATAACAAAAAGATACTCCTGTAGGAGTCTTTACATCAAAAAATAATTACATAAATGAGATTTTTCTTTCAAAATTGAGAAATTACTAAGCTATCAAGTGCTTAATCCATAATTCCTTATCCTTGAAAATAATAAATAGTTGTTTTCCTGAAAAAGATAAAATGAAATTGAATTTTAGATAACAATACAAACTAATAATTTCAAAAGATAAGCTACAGGGTTTTGTAGTTAGCTAAAGGATTTTGTAGCTAGTCTAAAATAGTAAAAATAAAAAATAAAAATAAAAATTTCTATTTTATTTTTCCAACAGAATCAAATCAAAAAAGAATCAAAACAATTTTTTACCATTTCAAAGATTACACAAAGAAGAATCTGATAAATCCAAATTTATGATGGTGTTGAAATTCGTTGAGTTTTTTGATAATTACATTACCAACCTGTTTAATCCTCTTGTTTTCAAAATTCACATCTAGATTACTCTATTTCTTATACATGCCCTTTTTCTTGTCAATTGATTTGTTTAAAACAACTTGAGTCGGCTCATGAATAGGAATAGTAGAAATCATGTCCTTTAACACATATAAAACCTCCTCCAATGACTTTCTGGGCATGAAATCACATCGTGGATTTTTGCCCAATGGGTTCTAAATAGCAACAGAGGTTTGATCTGTGATCGCATGGTCTTCTTGTGGATCAACACACAATTTTTCGATAGCAGGGTTAGATATATAGGGGTTGGGGGTTTTATTGAGATGGAGAGGCAATTCTACTGCATTCTCGAGTAGGGTGAAATTATTTCGAAACAAGAAATGTTCCCAAGTATCCCGTGTCTTAGATAGATGAGAAAACACAAGGCTTCGAATAAGACCATGGTGGAAAATGCTTGACAGTGGGTTTAACCTCTATCTTTGATAAATCTTAGAAATTTTATGTATACTCATAAAGAGATAGAAAGGCATATAACTTGAAACCTATACACCTGAGAACTGGCTTGAATCTCTGAGAAAAATAAAATAAAAAAACGCTCACCTCTACCTAAATGGAAATTCTGAGATATTACCCTCCAAAGAACGAGACATGTCTTTGAAATGGTCTAGTTTCTGAATAAAGTTCTTGCGAGGAAAGTAAATGAGCCCGTTTCGGAAATGGGTTTTTAATGGTTTGGCCACATTTGTAACTGTTTGCTCAAAAATCATCCTGCAAAACCATGTCTCTGTGACACACTTACGGATTTGAAATCTGCTATGTAATCATGAATGTGTAAAAACTTAGGTCTGTTTGGATATGCACTACTACAGGAGCCATAGATATGGTTACAAAGAAACAATAGAGATAGCGAGAGGTGGGTTGGGCTCTCCAAAATGAGAAATGTAGGGTGAGGTCTGCAAAATTGGGAGAGACCCGATACCTAAAGATTCAGGAGGCCACCATAACAACCATTTGGAGCATTGAGAGGGTAATAACCAGAGGATGCACAGAACAGGAAACCACTCTATGAAAATAATGCCAAACCGAAAGCATCAAAACTTATAACTTGAAACAATGAATGCAAGCTTGAACTATGCAGGATGAAGGGGGGTGTTGTGTCAGTCCTATACCAGGGTGACTAGACCATGATACGAATGCTGGGGAAACATTCAAATTTTGAATTTACCCAAAGTTTTGCTAGATGCACAATCAAGCATATGTAAAAACCATATAATCAAAAATAGAAATGACTAAGTCATATTTCCCAAAGTGGATAAATCAAGTGTTATGGTAATGGATCAACAAATGAAAAAGATAGGCTTACAAGATTTTAAGTTTATATAAAAATATAGATGCCCTTTAGGTGTAATCCCATTTGCAAAAGAAACCAAGAAATCACAAACTGTATGATGTTTACTCATGCAAAAATTGTGTTCTAATCTCATGCTTTCTGTCATGAAATTAAACAAAACAAACGATAGATTAAAAATGGAAAACTCTTACACACAGCTATCCCAATGAATCTTTTCAAAAACGAAAGATGATAGAAACATTTGCAAGGAGAAGGAGGCAGCTACAGGAAAACTTTTCCTATGAAGACGACATTTTTCATGATAAAATTGTCATGAATATTTGGCTACCAACAATATTCTAGATAATACCATGTCGACCTGTGCCAAATATTTTAGTGGTGTCTATGTTGTGGTTTCATCCATGTGCAACATGTCATTTGTTACTCTGAATGTTGGACTCGCCTGGGAAATTGTGTGAACTATGTATTCCTTCTGTGGAATATTCCTTGTTGTCGCTACTGCTTCTCCCTCGAGGAAGGATTATGTTCCCCTTTCATACCTCTGCGTAGTTCTGATTTTCTCAAGGACCTACTTTATTCCATCCAAGTTGTCTTGTATTTTCCCTCTTTGGTGCTTGGCTTCTTCGAAGTCTTTTGCTACGTGATCTTGGACCTTCTCTGCCACAAGGTCAGCGTCATCCTATGTGATTGTGTACTCAGGCGACTATTTATGCGCGATTTCCTTCTTGTGTGATCTACCTGTTTTTGAAATTAGATGCTTAGGTGGCCCTGGTTCATGTGGAGTAGATGTTGAGGGGGTTCCCTACGCTTCTGTAGCCCCCACTCCTTGTTCCTTTTGTTGTGGGGAAGTGTCCTTGTTTCCTGCCTGCACATATTTATTTGGTGCACCCCCCTTCTTTTGCTATGCCGACTTCTGCGTTGGTTTCAACCTTTTGGGCACAAATTTGTCTCCTACAGGTGTCTTGGTTTTCCCTGTGTCTACCTACATACGCTTGGGTACTTCTTGAGTTAATACTGGAATCTTCTAGTCATTGTGCCAATATCTCATGTCCATTTATACGTCTTCCTCCGTGATGTGGTATCTTAATTGAAGCCACTCTTTTCCCGAATCCCTACGTTATTGGATCCACAAGTTGTTCCTGGACGCTTTGAAGCTGGCTATGTCCTTGAGCTTCACGATCACATCTGGGGTAATTCACCAAGTGTCGGCTATGATTTCTTTTATTTCTACAAAATACCTGGAAAAGGTACCCATGTTTGTGCTTCTATTCTTTGGGTTCAATTTTCTCCCCAACGACGTGTACCGTGTTGCATGACACTAACCTATCCGGTCGCGGAAGTATGAATATGGGGGCTCCCTCCATCCCATCAATGTGATTAACATGAGTATCCACAAGTAGTGTAACTTTGTTCCAAGGTCCTATGCATATTTGGAGTCCTTGAGGAGTAGGTTTAGCAGGTAGTGAGCCCAGCTGAGTGATGTGCCATTCTCACATTGCGCTACAGATGCGACGACCTCGACAGGGAAGTCCTCCTTGTGACACTTTCTCGTCATTTTACAGGCCGTGATTTTGGTGGCCATCTATGTCACAGCGTCACTGATCCTTTTAATAATAATGTCATGAGAGCCCCTTTCTGTCCCATATGTCCTCTTCATTTCTTCAGCTAGAGTCTTCTCTTTTGTTTTTTCATCCAGGTACTGCTCAAGGTTCTCACCCATTGAAGAGAGACATGTGATTACTGCTATCATCTCTACGTCTATGGAGACAGGTTTTTCCATCCATAGGAATCCTCCATGGAGGACTGTTATCAACTGCTTGATGCAGTTGTTCACCTCTTTCCCCCTTCCAAAGTGGGGAATCTACAAAAGGTTTAGGATCCCTGTGTTTTCTAGGTCAGCTTCCCATGGCTTTGGTTGTAGAATGGGATTTCCAAAGGACCCTATCCCTATGTTTTCTAAGTAAACATTTTGTGCAAATTTAGGGAATTTTTCGGCCTCGTCCACATCGTGGTCTGAGTATTTTAGCTTCTCCACGCAACCTATCACTTTTGGCGTGGTTTGCACTCCTTCTAGAATGCACGAGAGTACAATCACTGTGTCAGGATGCCTGCATGGAGACCGTGCCATAGGTTGTTTGCCCTTCCATTTTTCCTATTGTTAGCTTGAGTTCGCTTCCTCCATATGTCTTCTTCCTACGTTAGGGTCTAGCTGGTCAGTGATATATTCTACCAGACCCTCATGTTGTTGTGCACTTTCTTCTCTTATGGTTTTGGTTACTTATGCCTCCATCTACATAGTAGCTTAGTCATTTTCCTATTGGGCCCCTTCGGTCGTCGTAATTTTTGGTGGGTTTCATGTTTTATGCACGTGATATCCCTATGTGCTACTAGCTAGGTCAACTTCCATGGCCGACCCAGTTGGACCCTACCTTTATTCAACCATTAGCGTATGGGCTATGGGTTCTTCAAAGGGTGAAGGAATTGCATCGATGTCGATGAATTCCTCAGGCTATTTGGTTTCATGTCCGGACTCTGTTGCCTCTCGTGGTGCTCGGATACTTCGTGTTTTCCTCCCTACTTGGCTCGGTGCACCCATATTTGGTGGTGCCATCATGGGTACTGGTTATTTTTTGTCAACTAAGTCTTCATTGGTTCTCCCTGTATTCTCTATCAACTCACTTCCGCTCTACGTGCTCTATTTCTATGCAACTTCACGATTTCAAAATGAGTCTTATGTTGCTCGAATTTCCCCTTTATATAGGCATGTCATGAAACTTCTCGAAGAAGCTTCCCCAACTTTGATTAATGTAATGGCACTTTATGCATAATTTTTCATTGAATTCCATAATTGCTTGCAGTTGGCGCCTTTTTGTCGTAACCATCATTTTTCAAATTTCCTCTTTTTTCTGACTGTTGGTCCTTTTTCAAGTGCATTGATATTTCCAAGTGCGTGGTATGTCGTGTAGCTATTGCATGTAGAAATTTTCTTTTCACCGCGCTAAGTCCATTTTTTCTGCACGCGGTCTTATGATGTATGTTGCGGTAACTCT
>JZKD02S1671427.1:187147-216083 GCA_000966675.3 Picea glauca | reverse complement strand
TAGGTTCTCTGACTATGCAGTAAATTTTTAAGTACTAGGAAGTCGATTGTCCCTATACAGTTTCAGTCGACTCCCATTGATCATTGCTCTCAGTTCTGTGCCTTGCAAATCTTTCAGCTGTACATATCCCCCATATATGACAACCTTTACTTCATATGGCCCCAACCAATGCATTCTAAATTTCCCTAGATGCTATAGAAATTTAATTTCATACACCAAGAATAGGTCTCCCTCCTTGAAACGTTTCCTCTTGATGTGTCTGTCGTGCCAATATGTGTCTCTTTTTTTCTGTACTTCTTGGTGAAATCCTACTAGAATCCTATCTTCTTCTATCTCCATCAGTTGATTTAGCATTTCTTTTAATATGCCTTGTTTTTTCATGTTGGTGATGACTCCTACGCGTAGAATAGGTACCCGAAATTCTAATGGCACCACTGCTTCTTTCCCATACACCAACCTGAATAGTTTTTGTCCTATCAACATTTTTCATGTAGTCATGTATGCCCACAATATTGCTGGTATCTTCAAGTCCCAGTCATCCCTGTTAACATTGCAGATATTTGTCAAGGCATTCTATAAGATATTATTAAAGGCTTCCATTGTTCCATTTTCTTGAGGGTGATATGGTGTACTCTTCTGATGGTCGACTTCAAATTCCTCAGTCATAGCCTTGATAGTTGATTCAAAAAGATCTTTTAAACAATAATGGTTGAGTTTTAAGCATGAGTTATTAAACCATTTAGGAACTGAATGAAAGAGGTATAATTATAAATGAAACATGAAATCCATAAAGCAATTTACAGATATGAACATAAGCATGAAGAACAACAAACCATAACATGAGAAGTGATAAAGGAGTTTGACAATCTTTCCTACGTCTCTGGGCCTTTGTCTCAGTGGGTGAGGATTTCTTATTTCTATTCAAATATTTAAAAGAACATCATAACATTTCCAAAAATGTTACAAAATGATCTGGTCTTGTTCTACCAGATCTCAAGAACCCAACAAAACTAACAACACTGAAAACAGATGAACGAAGCTGCCATAAATGGCCCACAAAGGTGCTCTCCTCAATGGATTCCCTGCATAAAAATGGCTTTGGCTGAACAATCCTTCAACATAAAACTATTATGAACCTCTGGTTTATATAGGCCTAAAGTGGGTAACAACCTCCCAACTTCCCCCCGAGATTTGGCCTAAAAAAGGGCCCAATATCCCCTAAAAATGACCAAAATCCCACAAAACTATTGAATAAATCAATTAAAATCTTAATATAAAGTAATAAACCCAATTTATGAAAATATTAAGGGCGCAACCCACTTCCTCCGTGCTCCTGGTCATGTGGATTCCCTCCATGTAGCCAAGCACTAAGTGTTTGGTGTGCAAGCCCCTTAACCGCTCCCCTCTTAGTCGCATTGGTAGCCATATGGTCGTAGGATGATACTCCACGCGCCTTTAAGCGGTTATAGACCCTTGGTTCCAGCTCCAGGTTACACCCTTGGTCGACGATCTAGCCTGACTGACTGAGATAACCCCTAACTCTGCGCCAAGTGTTGCATCTGGGTCATATGCGATCCCCATATGATTGGGGATAACTCCATCATATCCATCGGGGGATGTATCCACATATCCCTGCACCAAAATGCATTAATAAAGGAGTGGGGTCATATTACACAGGAATATGGGTATGTTTTCATTGGGGGCTTGGCCCTTTCTCCACCCAAAACTTCATAGTATCAACTTTAAATAGCGGTGGCACCACTATAGGGTAAGTAACAATGTGAGGGCGGGCTGGCTAGCCTGACCCTGCCAAGTCTTACGCCTGAACCATAGGTCATGGGGTTGATTCCCGTGAACTTCAAACATTTTTCCAAAACCAACAAACCACTAAATGGGTTCCACATGGCACCTCACCACTTTCCCACAACTGCCACATGTCAAGCAATAATTGGTCCACCTGTCAACACCTGTTAGCACCACTATACCTGCCATTGTACCTTGCCAGATCAGCCTGTGCCATGTGTCACCCTTGCAGTGGTGCCACATGTCACACTTTGATTGGTACACCTGTCCCTACCCACGTCATTGCCAACGTACCCTTCCATGTTAGTTGTACAGTTGTATGACCTGTATAGTCATTTTCCACATCAGTACTATACGGATTGTACTGTCAACATTTGTTTTTGTCTGTTTGGTGAAATTAACAGATCGTGATATATTGAGCATATGATGTTCGTTTGAGCTTGTTCAAGTTGTGTTGGGTTTGTATTGATGAGGCCTACACACAGGTCCATTTTGAAGTCATTCTGAGCACTTTTATTTTTAGGCCTTCTTGGACCCATTTTGGTCCCTAGATCTAATTCTGGATCAATAGTACCTTTGATAAAGTGAGTACCTTGTTCACTCATCAAGATCCTTAGGCATCCAAATCTAGTGATCACTTTCACAAACAGGAAATGTCTTACTATCTCTATGCTGCAATATTTTATTGGTGTTGGTTCTTCCCATCTTGTTAGGTATTTTTTCATAGTAATGATATACCTTACTCCTAACCTTTTCATTGGTGGGTTAATTCGTCCCACAAAGTCTATTTCCCATTTTTCGAATACTTGCAAGGTTACTTGTGGTCTTAGGGGCATCTCATCCCTTCTATTATGTCTTCCAACCCCCTGACATACATCACATCACTAACAATAATCCTTAGCATGTCTGTGAATGGTCAACCACCATAGTCCAGCACGCAATACCTTATGGGCGACAGTTTTTCCTGCATAATTTCCTCTAGCTATTCCTTCACGGTCCTCTACTAAAATACTAGGTCTCTCATGTTCTAGTACACATCTTCTCAAAATGTTGTATGTGCCCATATTGTATAAGTGTCCTGCAATCAATTGATAGTCTGCAGCTTTGACTACCATATTTTTCTTCTGCACAGTGTGAAAATATTGTGGCGCAGTCCTTGTACTCAAGTATTCAATGATGTCAAAAAAAATATTCATCAACTACTTGGAATGAAAATAACTTCGCATCAGGGAAGTTGTCCTTTAAATTTGTAGGTTCCTCTCCATTGGTGATTCTTGACATGTGATCACGTCCTACATTCAACTTCCCTAGTTTGACTATCACTTCAAAATCAAATTCCTGAAACAACACTAACCATCTACAGATCCTTCCCCCCAACACTGGCTTGTTGACTAGGTATTTGAGGGTTGAATGGTCTGTAAACATTTTAAAGTGTTTTCCAAGTAAATAGTGTCTGAACTTCTGAAGTTCATATACCATTGCTAAGCCTTCTCTTTCTGTAGTATTGTAATTATGCTCTGGCTCTGAAAATTTTCTTCTTGCAAATGCTATAGGATGGTCCAATTCCCATGCTCCTGGTTGTGCCATAATATCTCCAAGTGCTATGGATGATGCATCTACATGCACATGAAATTTCTTTTCCCAATATGGAAATACTAGTATAGGTGTTGTTACCATATTCTCTTTCAAGGTGTCTAGCCCTTACTGACATTCCTCATTCCACTAGAATTTACTATCTTTCTTCAATTGTTTCTCTATCGACGCAATGATCTGCGCATACCCTTTTATCAATTTCCTATAATAGCATGTGTGTCCCAATGTTTCTCTCAACTGGCATACTGATTTGGTTGGTGGTAAGTTAACAATGACTACAATCTTGGCGGGATCTACTAGCAAGCCTTGTTTACAGACTATATGTCCCAACAATATTCCAAAAGGTGTCCCAAAAATGCACTTCTTGATATTTAATGATATCTGACATTGCATGCATATTTCCAGCATCAACCTTAACACCTCTACATGATCTTTCAGCAAACTGTAGACTGTCCAATCATCCAGATACACTTCCAAAAATTGGTGGATGAATTCTTTGAAAGCAGCTATGACTACCCTTGAGAATATGGCTGGTGCATTCTTCATCCCAAAAGGTATCACTGTGTACTGGTAGGATCCCCATTCTATGGAAAAAGTGGTCTTGTACCTGTCTTCTGGATCTATCTTAATCTTATGGTAGCTTCAGAATCCATCTGCGAATGAATATGCTTCCTGACCTCCCACATTCTCTAATACCTCATCTATGAAAGGGGTGGGGAAATGGTCATGTAGGCAAGCATCATTCAAACTCCTTAGATAAAAACATATCCTTATGCCTCCTTTCTTATTCTCCTGAACTACCATAGGGATTATCCATTCTGATTCTTCTACCAGTTCTATGATTCTAGGTTCCAACATTCTGTCAATTTCTTCATTTACTTTCTTCTTATATATTGGATTCAGTCTATATGGTCGTTGTCTAACAGATCTAGCCTCAGGTTTAAGAGGTATATTCATCTCTCCTAGATCTCCTGCTATACCTTTCATCTCTTTAAAGGTTGTTGGGAACAGGTCACTGTACTCGCGCAATAACTCTATTGTTCTTTCTACTATTTGTTCATCCCAGTAATCTCCAATGCTGGTCATTTTGGGATTCTCAGTTGTCCCAATGTTGAATTTATTCACCTTGACTGGCACAACAAATGCTTCTGATTCTAGGGATGGCCCTTACACCTCTCTTTATCCTTCAATTTATGTAATTTGGATATTGTGTTGGTCATCTTCATCTGGTGCTTCTTCCTTCACATGGTAGCATGACAACAGTTCTTTAACTGTCTGTCTATTCTATTGTTGATACTCTTTTATACATTCAACCTTTGGTTCCTTAATAAATAGCACTCGTATGATTTGTTTGAGTGTTGGATCAATGTTGGGATTCTCATGTTCAAATGAGAAAGTGACTATAAAATTCTATTGTAATGTTGTCCATTCTGCAGTACCTCTATGCAATTCCTAGTCTACATACCAGTTTGTTGGAATTCCTTCCAATGTGTGAATGAAGTGATGAGGTCATTCCTCTCATGGTGTCATTCTCCATAATATTATGCACTTCTCTAAGTGTTCTTCTAGTGTCCCTTGTCCATCATATCTCTGCATCTCATTGCTTCCCTGATCTGCACCGAATCTAATGTGTAGTATTCACTTACGTTGGTACCAGTCCTTAACTGTCTCTTTGTGCGCACCCCACCATCTAGCAGGTGTTTCCTTGAGTGTTATGTCCAGGGATAAGAGCCTATGATTTTATAACACCTCATCTTCGTATATTGTTAATAATTATTCTAATTTATTCACCCCATGAAAACTGGGAGGTTCTCTTATCTCTGTACCTACCCATCTTACTGCACGATCTATTTTGCGCACCTTTTTGCGGATACTTCATGTAATATTTACTGCCAATTCTCCAGTTGTGTATCTGAGTATGAAGAACATGATGTGATAATTCTCCAATTGAGTACCCCATATGTAGTTGGGTTTACATAATCTTCTGTGCACATTGTGGTTCTATGCAATTGGTTTATCTCTTCTAAATCCAGACAAGTTGATTCTACAAACCTTTCTCCTTCTAAAGGATCTAATGGTGCAATGACTATGTAGTCTCCTGATTCGAATATCATCTTCCTTGTATTCAAGTTGATTATGGATTGGTTATCAAATTCTTAATCCAGTCCAAGCATTGTTGGGTAAGGTGTTGTGCCATCCACTATTTCTATTACTTCAAAATCGACTTTAGCATGCACTCCATCTAGATCTACTGTCACACCTTTTAGCCTTCCAATTGGTAGAAATCTATGTTGATTTGCTAGTTTTAGCTGAACAGGTGAATACCCTAATGTGGGATCTCCCATACATTTCCATGTCTTCTTGGGTAACACATTTAATTCAAAACCTAAATCTAGTATAATATCCCCCATGTTGAAGTTTCCAATGTTGGCATTCAGTCTGAATTCTCTGCTTGTTATCCTCCTTGTATGTAGATGATTAACCGTGTTATTATCTAACTTCCCCTCTACCTCTTTGTTACATTTGTATATCATATTTTGTAATACTTTAACAGATGATGGATCATTTAGTATTTTAACACAGGATTGTAGAACATCCTTAATAATACTTGTCCTAGGGGTTGTGCTTCATTAGTGTGATCCAACGATGAAGGAATCTCGTACGTTGGTACATCCTGAGTATGTTGTGCAATTGATTCAGATGCAATGTCTGGCTTCAAGAATTCTTGTATGTCTTGCTTGAATGTCTCCTTTTCATTCTACACATCAAACTGCTTCTGTGGTTCGACATTCTTCTTCACCCATTAGTGTTGTGTTGGATCTTGTCTTACTGCATCAGGTCTTGTTTTAGCTCCTCCACACATGACTATGTTGATATTTCTTCCATCCTCTCTAGCTTCTATATATATCCATTGTACATTCTGATTGTTCTGATTCCTCTTCTCCTGGATCTTCCCCAATACTATTGGACAATATTTTGTGTCATGATCTGATGCACGACAATACATACATGTCACAGGTGGAAGTGGACATTCTCGTGCATAGTGTCATGGTTTTTGACAATTTTGACATGCCACCAGTCCTTTGCCTCTTCCAAATCCTCCTCTACCTCGTCCTACACCTCTGTAGTCAGCTCGATCTCCTCGCGGTGCGTTGTACTGAGGCACCTGATTATACTGTGCGGGATTATACTGTGGTTGCACGGTATTGTATTGTGGCTACACAATGTTATAATGTTGTTGAATAGTGTTATATGGGGATGGTACTTGGTTAAATTGTGGTGTATATTTCCATGTCATCATTTCTTCCTGCACCCTATAGGTTTCTGATTTTCTTTCCCTTATCAACTCCATTGTCTTGCAATATTTTTCATCATGGCCCACTGACTTGTAAAAGTTGCAATATCAACTCTTAGGCACTCTCTGGTATTTCTACATCCTTGGATAATGATATGGATCATGCCCCTATGTCTTACATATCTCACACCATAGTCCTCATGTTGGCAAAGGGTTTGGAAGTCCTGTTCCCATGTACTGCATGAATGTTGGGAAATCATTCTTGTGATGTCCTTATGTCCTCCATGTGGTACACCAAAAAAATTCTCTTTTGTCCTTACTCATGTTCTAGTTTAATTGAAATGTTAGATTCTTCCGATCCTTCTTCAACAACTCTATTATTGGATCTATCCTCTGATACAGGTTCTCTTCCAATTGTAAGGTTGTCTGCAGAGCCTCTTCCCGAGTTTGAAACTTATGTTGTCTCAAAGGGTATTTCAATTGTGGTAGTAGGGAATTCACAAATCGATGTCTATGTTACATATTTGTCATGGCATACTTCATCTTTCCCTTTAATCATCTGAATCTCTAGTCAATCTCCCAGACAGATTCTCCTAGTTTCTGTGTGATCTATATCATCTCATTCATGTACTGATCCTCTGAGCTAGGCTTTTAGAATTCATTTATTAATAGCTTCATGATATCTACAATTATTTTGGTTGTTCCTGGTGGACTGTTTGCAGCTAAGCTCATGTACCAATCTAGTGCATGGTCTCTTAGTGTGATAGCTAACTGCACAATTTTTGTATCCTTATATGTGATATTCTTTGCTTCCAATATCTTATCAAAGATGAACAATTGCTTCTTAGGGTCCTCAGATGCCTCTCCCTTGAATTCTGGTAACTTGATGGTGGGATCATGTCCTACCATCCTAAATGATGAACTACTACCTCCGCACGATGTACATCCTTGACTAATGCTTCCTAAAATGGCTCCCTTAGTTGTTGCTCCATGTGTAGATGTACTTGTTGTTGTGTTTCTTCCACTAAAATTCGGTTGTCTAAATAGTGGTGTTCTTTCTAGTGTATTAGTCACACATCGGTTTATGGGTTCCACAATGACACTGATATGTATAGGATTTTTGCCTTTGGTTCCTTCCCTTGGACCTCTTGTCTTCCTTTCATATGTCACATGTAGGATTTCCTCAATATACTCCACAACCCGAAGATCATCTACCTCTTCTTCATCACTTGCCAAGCATTCCCTCGCGGATACGGCTCTCTTCTTATTATCCATCTTGTATTGGTAGGGTTCTCCACTGCACGTTCTTCCAGTTGTTGCCATGATCTACTTGATCTAGTCTTTCTCCATCATGATTGGGTCCAAGCCCTCCTCCTTCTTTACTTTATCCATATCTTCCTCCATTTCTCCAGCTCTTGAAAATGCTTCCCCCCTTCCCCCATGCATGTAGAGAAGTTTAGTTGTATGATGCCATTGTCATTACACCTTTGTTATACAGTAGAATCTTGACGGAAGTATACAATGATCTGATATACCTACCTCTAGGTCCCTTCAGGAACTCTTGCTCTACTGCACTATAAGACTTCACAGTATCTACTACAAATTATGTGATAAATCCCGCAACAATACTATCAAACCAGAAATCTACTGCACGCATAAATTTGTTGTCAACTTGTTGTAACTACGTGATTTCCATATGATTCCACTCTAGATATATGATCTAATTTGTAGGGTGGTTTCCTTTCAACCTCAATATCCACTCCTGCAACACATGCGGGAAATCACAGAAAAATACTTCATGCAAATCGCTAAATACGCAATTGTCCAAATATTTGCACGGTGTTAACTTCAGGTTTCTGTTATCTTTCTGTGGAAATTCCAACTCCTTTGTTTTCAACCAACTCTCGATCTCCACCTTCGTTGGGTTCCACAGTCTAAACATCCCCTTCTATATTCTCATTCTTTTAACGTTTCCTCACCATATCTGACATTATTTTCACGATTCTTCAACATATCTCATTCACTCAATCCCATTCTATTCCAACTGGAAACAAAACCATTTCTTGGTTAACTCTCTCATGCTACCATTCTTGGGATGACCCAGGTTCATATCTACTATGGTTTCCAAAAAAACCCTCTAAAACTATCAGCCCCCTTGGTAAACCAGAAGGAAGTGTAGTATAGAGGGTGCATTGAGCGGTCTCACCCAAGATAGTGTTATGGGTGGCTGCAACACTCAGGTGCTTGCAGCCTAGGAATGAGTGGGGATCTAGAGTTACACTATGTGTTCTTCATTTATTTACTCTAACATTCATCTATACTACACATTCGTCATTATTATTCATGCATGTAGACCCAATCAGATTTAGCTAACCCATTCATGCATTCATATACTAGCTAACCACTGACAATAAATAAATAAACAATAATCAATCCACAGAACACATGATCTACCATGGTTCACCCCCTCCTGGGCTACGTTCATAAAGATTTGGTTGCTTTTCTCCTTTATTATGTTTTTTCCAAAATTATAGCGTTGCGCGCCTTACAATCCTCAGTCATTTGGGTCAAGATCTAAAATGAGGCGGACTAGATCACACCAGGCTCCTCATCCTGTGATCTAACCCTCAATATCTACCTTAATTTCTCTCTCCATCTCAACAACTTACAAAACAATCTCAAATTTTCCAGTCATTCTTACATTCCAACTCTTCGAACCCCAACCTAGACCTCCTAGGTACCTATTTATACTTATTTTTGGCTTATCAACCATTACATCCTCTTAACAAAACCCTAACCCTAGAATGGTTAGATCTTCTTGCATGCATGCCTTGCATGCTTTCCTCCTCTGCATGCACGTTTACCTTGCACGTGCTGCTTTTCCTGCCAGTTTTCTTTTCCTTATTTGCACTTTATTCTCCAAAATTATTCTTTTCCAAAAATGGGTCTGCGCCCAACAGAGATCTACAAGCAAATATATCCCATTTTCCACCCAAAATGTACCAAAATGCATGACAAATTATATAAATATATATTCCATATCATAGAGCTGAAAATTTCAATGCAAAACAAAAATGACAATGATTTTTTCTCAATTTGTTTCTTGTTCATTCATAATTCAAAGAAGAATACTTGATACCCCAATGCAAGCAAGACTTTCATATCTCTTTCATTCCATCTTCATTATTGAATCCATAGCACGTTACTCCCATGTTTATTTTGATTTCTCCATGTTTGGGAAATCCTCTCACAACTAAGCTAATGACAATCAATTTTCTTTGCAAGAGTTGTTTCAGGCATTAAAACCTTTATGTTTTGTCTTCCATGGCTAAAAACATTTTCTTGAGAGGGTTTTCACTTGGTTTTCTCATAAAAACATTTCAATTACCATCTACACATCAATACTTTTCTCAAGCCATTAGAACATCTACAAATAAATTCCCATTGAGCCACACACTCTCCGTCTTGATTCCAACAGTATGTATTGTTTGGAAAAGGGTTTTTTCCTCTCTTTTAATGTTTTCAATGTCTCTAGCAAGGTATAATATTGTAAAAACACAAAGAACACATGAAAACACAAGTAAAGAGGAGAAGAATGAGTAACAAACAATGAATGGATAAACTAAAGAGGAATAACAAGGCTTTTCCCTTTAAAATCCCAATGCTTTATTTCCCAAGGATTAGGGAGATGAATGAAACTAAAATCATTGTGTAGGAATGGTTGGCACCAAATTGTTGATTAGAACATGATTAGTGTATGACTCACTAAAACAACGATCTGCCATAAATGCCCAAATCACAGAGTGTGACTATAACAAATGCATTTCATTGGATATGCAAGGAGGTCGGGTTTCCAAATGAGAGATTGGAATCTCTAGTTTCAATCACTAGCTTGGAGAGTTTTAGAGCCAAATTACTAGCCTAGAGGGTATGTTACCCTTTTAAGTGACTAATTTGACCTTCCTTAGTTTGAAAAATTAATCCTTTGTCTTTTCCTTCACCAAGGTAGGAACTTTTTTTCCCACCTCAAGTGAGAGAGATTAATTGGCCACTTGGGAGGGAATACTAGCTCTCATAGCCAATGATTTATCCTTGTGTGCCAAGTCACTTTCTTGGGAGGGAAACAACCTCCCAATTGAGCAATTTATCTCAACGTGGATACCAATGTCTCCATAATTAAAAATAGAAAACAAATGAAATATAAACCAAGGATTCCACTTCATGATTTCTAAAGCATATTTTCTTGGTTCAACCATTGAAAATAAATGGTTACACATTGATTTCTTAGTTTGTTCAACTCTTTGTGGTCACTGAAAGTAGTTCGGGTTTTGGTTATTTCACAACAATCCATGCTTTGTGTTGGGACATGAAACTTAAACACAAACACTTCCTAGCCATGACATATCCTCACCTTTGAGTTTAGTGAGAAGAAAGAACTTGGAGAATCCCTAACGAGTATTAAAATTTAAACTAATTTGGGCGTTGGTGAAACCCTTTGGTTTTAACTCTTGTAAAGATATAACCCCTCTATCTAGGCTTAGATTGATGAACATATTGTTATTAAACATATTATTTACTAATACCTTGCTACCCTCTATCTGGGCTTAGATTTAGATTGATGAACATATTGTTATTAAACATATTATTTACTAATACCTTTCCAATGAGTGGTAGGATGTATCATTATGTGTTCTTTTCATCTACTTTAATAAACCGGGAAGCAAAAACTGCCTCACTTGTGGGAAAATTTTCAAATGGAATTTTTAAAGTTACGAATCTCAAAATTGAATTACATTGATTATGTTGAGTTCATATGATCCAAAATTATCTAGTTAAAACCTATTAGTGATTAAAATATCAATTTGGTGGACCACTAAAAATACGCATATGCCCGATGGGTTAAAGTATTGATTTCACACAGATAACACTTTCCCCACAATCAAAGTTTTTTTACTTTCATTTCATAATTGTCATAGAATTTAATTTGTATAGTACATTAAATTATATCTTGTCCTAAGAATCAGATTTTAATGCATGAAAGAGGCCTCCAAGTATGAGGTACACCCACAGAGAAACACTTTATAAATTGTTGATTTGGCATAAAACTCATCCAAAAGATTTCTAGTGACCAAGGATGCATATGCTATTCGTATAAGAAACCAAATATCATAATTGAATGGGTTTCTTCAACCATTTCCCATTCCTACCACATTTGAAGTTGCATTTTCGATGTCGTCACTGCGAATCATGTGACACAATTGTATATGATTTGTTGTTATGATATTTCATTGTTAGACAAGGCTTGAAATAAATTCCATATGATTTAAATACACGTTCATAACCACCTGACATCATTTCCATATGAAAATGCCGCCAAGCCCTTTTTCGCTCATTAACTAAGTGCTTGGCCTTATGTACAATTTTGCATTAGTCAATATATGGATATGGATATGGTATGAATTTATATTTAATGTTATCTATGAAAACAAGGGAAAGAGCTGCGAAGCAGCTAGTTCCTGCATTGAAAAAATTGAATTAACAAAAATTAAAAAAAAAATTAATTAAGATTTGAATTATCAGTTTTTTAAAATAAACACGAAAAAGGGTTTCGAATTTAAAATATTAAAATATTATTTTTTTAATCAAATTTCCACTTATTACTTTGCTATGTCAATTAAGGTCTCATCGGTCTCATCATTTTTCTAAACAAGCATGGAAAAGAGTTTCCAAATTTAAAATATTAAAATATTATTTTATAAGTTTTTGTCGTGTCAAATAAGTTCTCATTGGTCTCATCATTTTGAATGATTGGGTATAAAATAAAACAAGGGATGATGTTTAATTATTAAAATATTATTTAAAATATGATTTAGATCCAATTTTATAAGTTTTATTTTAATAGAGGATATTTGATTATTAAAATATGACTTGTTAAAATATGTTTGTTGTGTAGTGAAGCTCACCTGCACAGACTCACTGGGACCTGTCTTCTAACAGAGCCCTTGCTATCATTTTTTCTCTATAACCACTAATATTAAGGTTTGTACGATTTCTCCCATTCAATATGGCAATTTCAGTGTCTTTTCCATGTTCTTGGTGTAGGTAGGATTTAATGATCAGAGAGTTGCTCTCTCTTTATATATGTGCATATAGCTAAGTATACGTCTCACTAAGCTTTGAAGGATGTTTCAGTTTCAGAATGGGAGAATGGATCATAACAGAGTTGTTGTTCTGATGCTCGTGTGCTTCGTCTTCACGGTGGCCACTCTAGCTATAAATTCAACCAATCTTAATCCAAGAGACATTCCATCCGAGAGTTCATGTCTATAGTTATGTGGGAAGATTAAGTTATCATTGGACCTGTCAGGACTTAATGGTTGGACCTGACTACGAAAAGAACATAATATCAAATCTCCCATAGCTCAATTGACATGGTTTTACACACATTTTTGTTTTTGTAAGTTTCAATACTTGATATCGTCTTCTGTAATAAAAACATAAACTATAGGGTTATTCACATGTGGGTTTGATTCCAAAATCTTGTCAGATAGATAATCCAATTCATGCTCGAAGTTTTGTAGCACTTCACAAGGAATCTCATCTCTCGCCAAAGCAAGATACACCGCCAATGCCATGTTGTTGATAGAATAGCTTTGGCACTCTTGATGTTCGAACAGGGAATTCATCTTTTCATAGATTGCAACGAATATCTTATGGTTCTTGATGAGGCCAAGAACAACAATCTTTTTCCCTTGACAACAATTGATTTTGATTTCAACACTCCACTCAGGAATAAATATCTGACCTTTGAGTAGACTGCAAGCATTTCGACCTTTGAGTAGACTGCAAGCATTTCAACCTTTGAGTAGACTGCAAGCATTCATTGTTCACATAAACCAATTGGAATGACCATGGCCATAGTTACTACCTTGGGAATGATAGATCTTCTAGCCCACATCGCACTTGAACTCAAAACCCAAAAGGCCATCTTGAAAAAATGAGACCATGGAGGGCCTGAGCAATTCCAGTGTCGATCAATTCTCTACCTCTTTATCTTTTGGGAGTCAAAAACAACAACTGGAAGGGAATGAAGTGAAACTACTCAGTAAACTAGATCATTAACATCATCGACAGGGACTGGATCTTTATCTGTGTCTGGACCAGGAATAGGCTCTGCATTTGCAGGTTCCAAGTCTACGAATGGATCTTGATCTCTAACGGGGTAACGAACTACCTTGGCCCGTAGACCATATATGTTCGTATAAGTCATAGTTACTTGGACGAGGCCTCTTCAGGCTCTGGGTGGAACCCCATTCCAACAACTACAAGGCTGCGGGGAAGGGACGGAAATGTCTTTGTTTACTCCCTCCAAAGTGGGAAGTCTTTGTTGTACTCCCAAAGGGGGCCTTTGGAGAGGGAGATCAATGTCTTCCTTTTCCATACGAGATAGTTAGTGATGGGCTCTCCCTTTTCCTACGGTCTTAAAAAACCAAGGCCACGATATGACCAGGCTATGGCTCCTCTCATCCACACGACGAGGAGGGGTTTACAAGGTTTATGGAGGGCATGAGCAAAGAGAGTGAGTCTGGATTGGCTCATCCATGAACTGGCTGCTATGGGCCATCTGAACTTGGACGGATGCTCTTCAACTCAATGGATAATGGAGAATCATATCTAGGTAACTTAAGCCATTTTTTTTTACAATTATGTACAGGAGAAAGACTTCCTGCAAAGTTATACTTATAGCTAGTGAAGGCTTTCGATAGACCACACACCATATGAGAAATCATTTTTTTTTTACAGTTTTGTACAATAGAAAGAATTTTTGTAGAGTTATAGTTTTTGCAGAGTTATAGTTACAACTAGTGAGGTCACGAGAACTATAAGGTAAGAACCTGTACTCTAATATTTCCATTAGAGTTTGAAGGAATTGTTAAGGTATAGAAAACTAGATATTTACCTATTGCAAATTAAGGTTATGAATGTCGTAGAGCTTTAATTCTTTCTTCCTCCGAGTCTAGTTCCAAATCTCTCTATCTCCCAGTGACGTCGATTCCTCCCATAGTGCCTCCTCTGTTGTAGAGATGTGGTTTTCTTCTACAACAAATGAAATAGGTGGTAGCCTATTTTCTGTAGAGTATGCATGTAGTTAGCCACACTGCAACTAACTCGACTGAAACAATTATTTCTCCTTCTCGAATGCAACAATTAGAATAATACGTGGCTATTTTTAAAATTTTGAATTTTTAAATGATTTGTAATGTCTGACAAGTAGGGATACAAATTTCAACATACTAGGGTTAATTAAGTCACATAACAACCCGTGACCCAATCAAAAAATTAAAATTACTAAATTGAAAAATACAAAAATTGTTTGTGTTTTCCAAAATAATAAAAAAATAAACTTGTTTTAAATAACGGTACTAAATATTTTAGAAAACTCCAAAATACACCATGTAATAAAGCAAAATGTACCAGTTAATAGGTGGTCAACGATGGTTGACCGCCTAGCTAATGTTATAGTCCCTTGCCTAGGCAGGGACTAATAAAGCATAATACCTCTTCTTTTTTTTCAAAATTGAAAAACATACTTATATTAGTGAATATAAAGATTATTTTATAGCAATAAGACTTCTAGAACAACACTAGTTACTTCCCTATTACATCGACAATCATATGAGGTAATAGTTACTAAACAAAAAAATTACAACCTTCATAACTGGATTCTATCATATGAGATAATAAGTACAGAACACAAAATTACATCCTCCATCACTGAGTTTATAAATACACTTTGCAAAAACACAATTCTCTTTCATTTCAAAACATATTTGATAAAGATTAGGCTCTGGTTCTTCTACTTTGTTGCAACAATTTAATAGTATATTGGCGATTTTTCAAATCTCTCAATTTGTTTTTCCATACCCCTGCAAAATATATTCCTTATTCCTCCATCTACAAGGCTTGTTTTGAAAGATAATCTGCTTCCATGTTATACTCTCTGTAGATGTGTTGTGATTTTAGTTGATGAAATTTTCCATTCAATGCATGAATCTTTGTCATCCATGGCTGAAGTGAAACCATCTATAAGTTGTTTAAATGTAGAAACCAGACAATAATAATCTTTGAATCTCCTACCAATTGTATTCTTTTTACCTTTTTGAAGACAACAAAAGATGAGATACACCATAAATCTAAGAGTTCACCCCTGGTGTTTGTTCTGAAGCCGCAGTTCATCATTATATTGAAAGTACCCAAATTTGGACATTTTAGTACAGATCATGCTCCACATTTTTTTCCCTCACATTGTGAGGCTCCGTCAAAGAAACCTACTGCCAAATTCCAGTCTAATAAAAGAGGTCGAGTAATACTGACATGTTGGACAAAAAAAGTGTTTTTGTTTTCCCCCAAGTCCTGTAGGATTCTATAACAAACCTTTATCTGTGAAGATGGATGATCCTCAAAGATGACCAAGTTCTTGTGCTTCCATATCTCCCAACAAATGTAACAAGGCAATTGTTTCCAGAATTATGTCTTACTAATCCAAATATGAAAGAAATCAATTAATTGACCACCCTCCTAGATATTATTTAAATTTTGTTTCTTTAAAATTGAGTGCCAAATATCTTTTGTGAAATTGCAGTCAACAAACAGGGGTTTTAGAGTTTCCTCAGCTTTACCACAAAGAGCACATCTACTAGGTCCAATAATTCCCCTTTTGGTCAGAATTTCCCAAGTAAGTATTTTTTCTTCTAACATTAACCAACATAATAGTTTAATTTTTAATGGAATCTTCCAAGTCCAAAGATCTTTGTACCCGAACTTATGACTTCCCACCACCTCCTCCAATATTTGTACCTCATAAGCTTGGTTGGCATTAACTTTCCCTTCTTTAGTATTCCATGACAAAATTAAATTATCCGTTTTTGTATTTAGTTCAAATCCCGACCCCTCTAATCCTTTAACATAATTATCCCATTCCTCTTTTAGTCCACCCTCTAGACCAAATGACTATGCTTTCTTCCATCTTCCAATACTTGGATCATCAAAATCAAAAGTCCCAATTTGAGCAAGAAAAGTTACCCCCTGAGCCTGCAATACATTAATTAAATTCTTTGAGAGTTTAAAATAGGACTGAGACCCAACCATTGGATCTTCTCCTTTTCTAATATCCCATCCATTTCCTGGTTTCCAGACAAGCCAATTAGAAATGATGGATAAGGATGAAGTTAACGCTCTCCAACAATTTGAAATCCCAACCCAAATTTTACTGCCTTGTCTGAACCATTCAATAGATTTATTTTTTTTAAATATTTTTTGAAGGTCACTTCATGCCATAGCCTAGGAACCATAAGACACCTCCACAAAATTTTAGCTGCCAATGATTTTCCAAAGGAAAAAATGTTTTTAATACCCCACCCTCCTGTCTTCTTTGGTTTAGCAATTCTTTTCCAGTTTATCAGATGCACTCATTCTTTTTTCTCTTTTTCCAGACCATAGGAAGCTAAACATATTCCTTCTAATTCTATTAAGAATGTTTTTTGGAATCTTTTCCAGAGAAAGCCAATAAATATGTATGCTTTCTAAAACTAATTTAACTAGAGTGACCTTTCCCCCTAAGGTAATACATCTATGACTCCACGACGATATTCTTTTTTCAATTTTTTTCTCCAACCATCCCCAATGTACCAAAGAATAATATTTTGGTTTAAGAAAGAATCCAAGGTACTTGAAACCAATCTCTAGAGGTTTAACTTCAAAAGGAAACAAATATTTCAGTACAATAAGCTCCTCTTCTAACCAACCTGCTTCCATAAATACTGATTTATGTGGGCGGAAAGACATCCCTGCCACCAAATAGAAGAGATCCAGTACCTCCTTAAAAGTTTTCCACTCTGTAAGGGTTCCATTCGTGAATAATAATACATCATATACAAAGAGTATATGAGTAATACTTATCCCTTTTGCCACTAAAACATCTTCAATCTTCCTTTCCTCAACCAACTTCAGAATGGATCTACTCAACCCTTCTACAACAAGTAGGAAAAGGAGTAGGGATAACGAGAAACCCTGCCTCAGCCCTCTTGAGATGTTAAAGAAACTGGTCGGTTTACCATTAATAAAGACAACATAGTTTGCAGAAGAAACACAACCCATAATCTAATCTGTAGCCTCTAAGATCAACCCAACCTGTAATAAAACTAATCTTAAAGATCCCCAATCCACTCTATCATAAGCCTTCATCATATCCAGTTTTAAAACCAAGGCTTTACACTTTTTTTTATCTTGATACTATGTAAGGCTTCTTGTGCCAATCCTATGGCATTAGAAATTTGTCTTCCCTCTAGAAATACAAATTGTTCCTTAGATATCCTTGTAGAAAGCGATTCTTTAATTCTGGAGGCAATGATTTTTGTGATAATATTATATGCAAAATTACAGAGTGAAATAGGTCTAAATCCCTCAAAAAAAATTGGCTTGTCCCTTTTAGGAATAAGGGCTATAAAGGTAGCATTCAGAGCTCCCACAACCCTACCTTTTTTTCTAGACTCTTCAACCGCCTCCAGAAGTTCATTCCCCAAGAGATCAAAGAGGTCCATGAAGAATTTTGCAGTCTAGCCATCTGGTCCTGGACTTTTTGAAACAATAAAACCTTTCAGAGTTGCAAGTAATTCTGAAAGGGTAACTGGTTCAACAACTTTAAGTCCTTCCTCTGAGAATAATCTAGGATATTCCTTTATAACTGCTAGTTGGTTTGAAATATTAAGGTTTCCCTGATCCTTGAATAATTTCTAAAAGTATCCAATGGCTTCTTTTTGAATCCCCTATTGACTAGTGACCACAGAGCCATCCTCCTTGGTAATATCCCAGATAACATTGACTTGTTTTCTGGAACTTGCATATGCATGAAAAATCTTTGTGTTCCTGTCTCCCGAAGCCAACCAATTAAGCCTACTTTTTTGTCTCCAAGTTTCTTCCTCCTATTTTAAAAGGACCAGTTTTCTTTTTCTGAAACCAGAAGTTTGTCTTCCTCCATCTCAAATCCCTTGGGGATGTCAGAATAGAGAGTGTCTAAATCACATTCTAACTGAACCAGTTCCTCCTTTTCCAATCATTTTTTATTTCTTTCCCACCTGATCACCAGAGATTTAAGTATTTTTAGTTTTTTGATAAGAGAGTCCATCAGAGATAAAAATCATACCTCCATTAACCCATTCCAAGACCTTCTTACTAGATTTATAAATTATGTTTCCTCCAACCAAACCGAATTGAATTTATAGGGGTAAACATGCTTTTCTTTCTCAAGATCAAGAAGTAGTATCACTGACATATGATCAGAAATTTTTTTATTTCTCACCCAAGATCTGTACCTAAGACCTGACAGGGAAAGCTCCTCATTAATCAGAAAACAGTCCAATCTCTTAGCAATGTAATCCTGATCACTTATTCCATTTCTCCAAGTAGGAAGAATTTTTATTGGTTCAACATCCACCAAAAATGTGTCTTGGATCAGTTGGGTAAAGTAGGAATGTAAATGATCAGTCCTAGCATGGGAGCCCCACACCTCTCTACTTGCAATGGTAAAATTTAAGTCGCCTCCTAGGATACGATTATGGTCTTTGAGTAAGCCATCCCTCTTAATCTTTTCCAAAAAATCATGTCTGTCACCATATGAGCCATATCAGTTGACCATCTTTATTGATTTGTTTAAATCCTTTATCCAACCATCTAAAAGTATCCCTCCAGGAGTCAGAAAAGTAGAGAAGTGAGTTTTTCATGGATTCCAAGTAGATAATAACCCTCTCGATAAACCTAGGGAGTCCACCCCACAGAAGTGCCAAGTCGGCAGTAATTTTTCAAAAATCTCCCTCGCTTTGAGATTATTGACCATAGTTTCTTGGATAAGTAAAATATATGGTTCTACCAGAGCTAGAAACCTTTTGAGGGATAGATACTTCTGAGCACCCCCAACTCCTCTGATATTTAAAGAAGATATAATAATTTTTTAACCCTATCTAGGGATTTCTGTGCTCTAAGCACCCGAGGACCTTTTACAGCCGAAGCTTCTGAAGAGACAATTATCTCCTTTACTTTTTTCAGTTTTCTAGCACTTCTAGTTTTTAGAGGTGAAAATTCTTTTTCCAAGCCTCCAAAAATAGCCCCTTTCAAAACATTGGAAGCTCCCACCCCGCTGCAAACAAAGTTTCTATCCAAATCATCAATACAAGATCCTTTTCAAAAGGTTTTGGCAAAGACTCACCCCTCAAGTAGATCGTGAGATAAGTATGATTGAGGACCTCTTTATAGGAAGTAATGAAGTTCACTAAGGAGTCTTCAATCTCACTAACCACATACAAATTTGTCTAGATAAACTCTTCATCAAAAGTAGAATTAACCTCTTTGATCCCACAATAAATAGGATATGGTACTACAGTTAAAGAATCCTCTCTCGAGGTGACCGAAAAACCTTCAAGGGTTTCCACACTCCATCCCTCCAACTCCTTATAGGACAACATCTCTTGATTCGAAAACAAAGGAGGAATACATGGCATCTTAACCTCCGGCTTAAAAAGAACAGGAACCAAATCGGTGGACTTATCCTGAGCAAAATTCCTTCACAAATCCCCCGAAACAAAAAGGGACATCCTGTTGTGAGTAATATTCAGATCCTCTTTAGTTCCACAAGATTCAATATTCAACAACAATGGAGGAGAAGACGCTCCCGGGGGATTTAAGGTTCCAGACAGAGAATCAATTTTACCCAAACCCAAAACCACATTCTCCAGGTTCACATTATTTAAAATCTGAGCAAGGAAACCTACCTTCCTCCCTCTCAAAGTGTTAGTTTCCTTAAACCTTGACATCTCCAAATCATCCAATTCATTTTCCACAACCATCTAGGAACGACCAATATTGTTATAAGAAGACACTAGATTCCCCTCCCAATCCCACATCCTAGAACCCCCACTCACAACTATGGGAAGGGGAAGAAAAATCAGATTTAGACACAGGTTGGGTGAAGACTGTTTGAGGGAAGAATTCAAAAAAAAATCCCTAAACCTTTGACAATCTAGAGAAGAAAAAGTGGAAAAAAAATTGGGGAAAAGACTTTTTAACTTACTCAGTTCTGAGTTGTTTTCCAATTCCTTAAAGCAAAAAGGATTCTGCACATCCGACTGGAGCAACACTCGAAGGATTTTGTTGCGCCTCATCCTCAAGAACAGGATCCAAACTAGAGTAGAATGAAGGCAAGACCTGTCGTATCCCAGGGCAATAATGGTGCATGTGTCCTATTTCCTTACAGGTCGCGCATCTAAACAAAATCACGACATAATCAAGTCTTTGATGATGTACAAAACCATGACATTCTATAACCACATCGGTAGGTAGACCATGCTTTAAGTCAAGTTCCACCAATAATTTCCCAACACGCCTATCCAGTCCAACTAGGTGTTGTGGATCTGCATACAAAAATTTTCCTATGGTATCACCTATCTCCTTAAACACCTGCAAATTCCATAATGCTAAAGGGAATCTCGTCATCAACACCCATAGATGGAAAAACTGAAAATAACCCTTCTTCGAATTGAAGAAATGTGTCCACCGCTCTAACATAAGACTACCATTTTAATAGATCCATACCCTTTCCATTAAAATCGCCACATCATCCAAAAAATTTAGACAAGAAGAAGTACCAACCTTTTACCAGAGTATATACTAAGGGGTATAACCCAAGAGTGGTTTCCATACTTCTTCCACCCATCGATGAATATCCTTAGCTACCATATACCAATAGTTGAATCGTCCCACCAGTGCTTGAAGGGACAAATGAGAGATCTCCCTCAACCCTATATCCCTGCCTAGCGTCATAGTGGGCTTCTTGAGCTTGGCTCTCCATGCCTTTAATTCACTCCGCTTTATCTCCTCCCTCACTTTCTTGTGAAATCTTTTCCCAGCACAAGAAATCCCTTCTGCACATGTACCCTTTAACACAACATCATCTCCTTTATCTGAAACACAACCCTTCAAATATCCCTCCACCAGCTCCTTGCAATGATCGCCTCCTCCAAAACTTGCTGTGAAGCAGAACTCGTGACCTGTGCTCCATAAGATAAACCATAAAATACCTTCCCTCTACTAACCTTCTGCTCCTCCCCCTTTGACCAATCCCCAGAGGGAACTCTAGACACCACTCCCTATGCACAAATCTGTGGCTCACTACTCTTTTAGTCCCCTCCCTCGTTCACAACAACGAACAACCCTCCTGCACTGACGAAACAATATGAAATCGTGGATTCCCTCCTCTAAACGCTTCCGAGGAAAAAATATCGTCAATAATGCCAATGTTCTGTGTGTCCTTCGGTCCTTCTAACGAGCTGCCACCTATTCCAGAAGAGGTACAAGAAATAGTTTCCAACGTATGGGCATTATCTCTACCCTCCGGCCGAATTGATGACCTTCAGTATGCTATCAATTCCTCTCTTTATGACTCATCTGATTTTAGTTGAATGACCTGGCTCCACCAATCCTCCTCCTCCATCTCTGTAGTGGAAAACAACATGTCACACGCCATTAAAAACTTTTTGTCCACCAACAAAGCCCTCCATCCCCATACCTGCTCCCCTCCCAAGACCACCCTGAACCCATCCCCTTGTGAGTCCATCGGCTTCTGTGCTTGAGTCCAAACCCTAACCAGGTTACCTCTGTCAGTGTGATAGCATCGTTATCCAGTTACACATATTTCTTGAGCCATCATTTCAATACCATGAAACATTTTTTAAAATAAAGCATAATACCTATGCACAAGGAAATAAATGCATTTAAAATCTTAAAATGACATAATCAATCAATTAATCATAGAGAATACTTATGCCATGACATCTTCATGCATAAGAAAAGTTACATAAGTAAAATACAAGTCATACAAAATCATATGTGAGATAAAATTATTAAATACAAGATAAAATTATCTGATACAAGTCATACAAAATCATATGTGAGATAATATTATTAGAATAATCAGTAATGACAAATCAAGTATATATTTCAAGCAATCAATAAATCACTAAACATGGATTAAAAATCAAGTTAGAATGCAATCATAAAGTGAAGGTGATAAGTGATTATGCTTTCTCATCATCATACAAAATCATATGTGAGATAATATTATTAGAATAATGAGTAATGACAAATCAAATATATATTTCAAGCAATCAATAAATCACTAAACATGGATTAAAAATCAAGTTAGAATGCAATCATAAAGTGAAGGTGATAAGTGATTATGCTTCCTCATCATCAAGGCATCACCAAGGTAAGATAAATTAAGAAAAAAATTTCAAAGATTGATGTGAAATTTTAAAATTATATAGGGGAGGTCTCCAAGTCTATCGACTTGTGGTTGGTTGAACCTCAATAAATGGATACAATGGGAAAGGCTATTTATTTATATAGGAACTTTTAGGTTATAACCTAAAAGTAGGGAACAATTATTCACTTTTTAAAGCTATTTATTTATATAGGAACTTTTAAGTTATAACCTAAAAGTAGGAAAAAATTGTTCACATTTTATTGAAATATGAGTTTGGTATGAAGTGAGTCCTTGCAAATTTTTTTCCCTGTGAGGGAGTAAATGATTCCTTAAGTGGAATGAATCAATCAAATCATAAACAACAAGTGATGAATTCAATTTTCTTTGAGCATGAATCAATATTCTTTGATCAAGTCATGATGACATGGCTTATTGAATTTAGGGTAAGATATTTTCTTCATGAATGATTTTAGTATTTCTCAAGTACTGCTCTATTATATGCAAACAATCCATAACCTTAGTGGAGTCACCACATCATCACAAACCTTGCTTCGTTAATAATGAGCATCCATATATTTGATGGAAATATTTACATGTCCTCTTTATTTGATGTACTTATTTTCCCAACCCTTGATCTTTATTATACAAACATAGCAATCAATGAATGGGGATGCAATGACTCTTTACAAAATGATGGGGTTGAACACCTATATTTTGGGATTTATTAGTAATTTACCATGCTAAGAGTATCCCCTTATAATTGTTTAGCCTTGAACTTCTTAATTTTCATTGTTCACATGACCATCTAAATTTAATCGAGTAGATAGATTTTTCTGGCCAATTGAATCGTCAACCAAAGATGGTGTTGGAATCATTAAAGGATTGGTTTCTTAAAATGTTTTATCTCCAACCCGTACTTTGAAATATTCTCACAATATCATTGTTTCACTTCATGTCTACTTCCTCTAATATCAAAACTAAAACATAGCATGTGGAGTGTGCTCAAATATGTATTTTCTTCATGTGCTAAGTGTCAATGCATGTGGAAAGCTAAAAAACAACCTCTGAAATTAAGATGGAAAGTGACATTAATACACTAATCAAGATACTATTCATATAAATAATCTTAAATGCAGAAAAATAAAAACAAATAAAACAAATTACTTTGCAAAAGCACTGCAAGTAAGACTCACATTGAGAAATGAAAGAAAAAATTAAAAAGTGAAAGCAAGAAAGAAACGATGAAATAAAACTACTATGTACAAGCTAATTTCCTTAAGGTCAAGCTAACCAAAATACTACTTTAATAATTTAATAATTTGGCATTGACCAAAAGAAGATCCAAGTTTCCTTCCATGTTTTCCAATTAGTATGTGCCAACTCCAATCTTCTCAACCACTTCATAGGGTTTGAGCCAAAGTTGTTGAAACTTTGTATGATTTCCTTTTGGACAACTCATTTTATACCATTTCAAGATAAGGTTTCTAACATAAAAAGTCTCGATTAATAAAAAGTCTTGATTAATAGATGTGTGCTTGTCAAACCAACATTTAATGATCTCTCAGTAAACCTTAAAATTATTCCTAGATTTTTCTCTCTTCTCCTATAACTTTAACAAAGTGTCAATTCATTTTTACATCATGGAGTGATCATCATTTGTTTCTTGATATAGTTTTAAAGAGGGTATTTTTACATCATGGAGTGATCATCATTTGTTTCTTGATATAGTTTTAAAGAGGGTAGGAAGATGTTTGATGGTATACTTACCTCTTTTCCATATATGATACTATACAATTCTACCTTAGAGGTAACTCAATCCACCCATAATGAATTTTAGAGTATACAATTCTATCTTAGGGGTAACTCAATCCACCAATCCACCCATAATGAATTTTAGAGTATACAATTCTATCTTAGGGGTAACTCAATCCACCCATAATGAATTTTAGAGTACATTGTGCCACTTTTGGTGATGGTCAACCACCTTTTTATTAACAATGAAAATCAAGTGCATTCTCTATGATTCCATGACCTGATTCTTTTTTGGATAATGATTGGCCAACTAGAAAATAATTATACCTTAATAAACTCCATCAAATATGTTGATGAGAAATATGAAGCATTATGAGAAATATGAAGCATTATCAAATAATAACATAGAAAAAACACTAAACTTTGTGATAATGTGTTTCTCTATAAATTGAATCATTATTGAGTTCTTCACATGCATTGGTGGAACAACCTCTATCCAATAAGTAAAGGATTATATGGAAGTTAGGATATACTTATGTTTCTTTTAAGAGTGCATATTTATCTCAAATATGGCATCAAATCCCTATTTCTCAAAAGCCTTATCAATCAAAACAAGTTGTGATCCAGGTGGATATCGGTGGCCACCCACCTTTTCCAGCTGGCTCAAAACAACTTTCTAGCAATTTTGATAATTTACTATTTTTAGCAGTTTTTCGGGTCCTGAACTTCTGGAGCCATTTTGAGGCCCTAAACGACGTTTTTTGGGGTATGTTGCGGTTGCAAAATTTCATCGTGAAATTTTGTGCAAATGTTGTAGTCCTCGGATAGATCTTTCCAATGGGCTATCATATGCCTAAAACGGAGATCGTATGCAAAAGTTACGACCCTGGGCAGTTGATGTACTGACTTACCCAAACGGGGCCCACATGACTTTTGGCGCTTCATCTCCTAGGGTTAGGTTTTTGGATGTTTAGGGTTTTTGAAACTCCTGTCTATTATAAAAAGGCCCTGAGAGCCTCATTGTAATCATCTTCTTGAGAATGAGCGCAACCGTCACATCTCTTCTCAGAGATAAGCCGCCACCATTCCAACAAGTTTGTTTTCCACTGCATTTTACAGTTTCAGCTTATTTCCTTATTGAATAGAAAACCAGTTTTACTGTATCTTTTTTATTCTGTGTTAAGCATCTGGTAATAATCTGTAGTCATTTTGTTCTACTCATAAAATCCGGATCAGTGGTATCAGAGCGGTCTTCTCCTTGTCGTCTTAATGCATGTCCCCAACGAGGTCAGAGTACAGAGATTTGGGTCTCGATCTTGTTTCTCTTAAGGACAAAATATCTCGCACACCCAAGCGACCTCTCATGGAAGGAGAAAATAAATATGACGGGACAGGAGATCCTTTCAAATTGTTGATTGAGGAAGCCCTCACGCAACAAAGGAACGAGATGATGGATAATTTTGCGCAAATCCTTCGGCGACTACCAACAGGCGACGCATCTTCTTCAAGCGGAGGCACCGCGCCCTTCAAGGTACAAATAAACTTTGATATTCCTATATTTGAAGGTCAGATAGACGTAGATGTTGTAGACAAGTGGTTGAATCTACTAGAAGGGTATTTCTCTGTCCATAACTTTTCGAATAGAGAAAATATTACTTTTGCGCTCCTCAAAGCCGTTCCCCATGTCAAAGATTGGTGGGAAACTTTCTGTGAGCAAAAGGAAACAGAGGAACCTTCATTATTTACAGTCATGACCACCTGGGAATCCTTCAGGGATGTTATTAAGGAACAATACTACCCTGTCGGAAGTTATGACGACTTGTATACCAAATGGACCATACTGCAGCAAGAAAGAGACCAAGAAGTGCCATTTTTGACAAATATCTTCCATACCTTGTGCACCAAGTTAGGTATCAAGGATTCATAGAGACATCTGGTGCTCAAGTATCGCAGTTCTCTGCATAGATACATCCAGAACACAATGAAATTTCTGGACATCTCATCCTTGGGCGCGGCCTACTGATATGCTGTCAAAATCGAGCAGAAGCTCAAACAAAAGACACGACAATTTGGGTCGAGGAACCCCTCACAACAAAAGCTAGGAAAGGGCGGCCCCAACCCACAGAACAAAGGAGAGAGAAAAGATGCACAGTATCAGGACAACCAGTCCAAGCCACAAGCAAAGAAGGACACTGGAAAGACAAAGAAAGATATCGGGAAGTGGTGCGACTTCCATAAGAGCCCTTGGCATAACACTGTTGGTTGTCGCTCAAAGAAGATGCTGGTGGCTGAAGTGAAAGCCTCTGAATCAGATGCGAGTTCTGACTCTGAGTCAGAACCAGAAAGGGGAAGAAGAATCATTGATGCGGAACCCAATTCCACCGTTGCTACCACCAAGCTCCAACATGGTGAACCAAACGAGCCAGAAGAAGGAGAGCGCCTCTTCCATTCCCAGATGTGGGTAAAAGGCACCCGACTGCACTTCATTGTTGATAGTGGTAGCCAGAAGAACCTCATCTCAGCAGAGGTCGTCAAGCGGCTGGCCCTGCCGACAACGCCACACCCACAACCCTACACCATTGGATGGCTCCGCCAAGGAAGCGATCTTCGCGTCAGCCAACAGTGTCAACTGTCATACAACATCAAGCCCTTCAAAGATGAGGTATTGTGTGATGTTGCTCCTCTCGAAGTTTGTGATGTTCTTTTGGGCCAACCTTATTTATGGAAACTTCATGCTGTATATGAGTCTAGGCCTCATAGTGTTATTATTACTTTGAACAGGAAATTGTATAGGATACCCGAGGCTATCCCACCTAGTGCTATTTCCTTGATCTCTACTAAGAAATGCAGGAAGGTCATATCTCAGACGGGGAAGTTTTTCTTCTTCATGATCCGCTCTCAGAATGAGAGAAAAATCACAGCCACATCCAGGATCTCTGCGGCCGACCTCTCCACACAGCAGAAGCAAGTAGATAAGGTCGTGGAAGAATACTCAGATATCTTCTCCTCACCTACCGGGGTACCTCTGCACTGCCAGGTCAAGCACCCCATCGATCTGACCCCCGACGCACCGCTGCCCAATGGGCCAGTATATCATCACTCTCTATTAGAGAATGAGGAGATCAAGTGATAGATCCAAGAATTGCTCCAGAAGGGGCACATCCATCCTAGCTCATCACCTTGCGGGAGCCCAATCGTGATGGTACAAAAGAAAGATGGAACTTGGTGACTTTGCATTGATTATCGGGCTCTGAATAAAATCATAGTCAGAAATCGGTATCCGATTCCCTGAATCGACGACCTCCTTGATCAACTCACAGGGGCCAAATACTTCAGCAAGATTGATCTGAATTCTGACTACCACCAGGTCTCAATAGAACAGACAAATGTATGGAAGACCACCTTCAAGTCAAAGGAAGGCCTTTTTGAATGGTTGGTCATGCCCTTTGGTCTGAAAAACGCTCCAGCCACTTTCATGAGGATGATGGACGATATCCTGCAACCATTCACCAATACTTTTGTAGTGGTGTATCTTGATGACATTCTCATTTACAACAAGACTTGGGTCGAACACTTGCAACATATTCAACAGGTTCTGCACACCCTGCGACAACAAAAGCTATATGCAAACTTGGAAAAATGCTCCTTCGGCATGGACAGGGTCCATTACCTAGGCTACATCATTGATCAACATGGCGTACATGTGGATCCAGCCAAGATCCAAGTCATCCGTGACTGACCAGCCCCAACCACACTCACTGAGCTTCGAAGCTTCTTGGGCCTTGCCAATTTCTACCGCAGGTTTGTGTTGGGATTCTCCCATATTGCATGGGCCCTCAGCCAAATAACCAGAGGTGGTGGTAAGGAAAAATTTGCATGGGGCCATCCCCAACAACAAGCGTTCGATGATTTGAAGCAACGCTTGTGCTCAGCCCCAGTACTTTCACTACCAGACCTGCAACAACCCTTTGAGATTGAGACTGATGCTTCAGACTATGTTGTGGGTGTCGTTCTCACGCAGCATGGCCACCCCGTGGCCTATCATAGTGAAACACTATCAGATGATGTCCGTAAGTACCCTACTTACGACAAAGAAATGTACTCCATTGTGCAAGCCTGCCGCCAGTGGAGACATTACATTCTTGGGAGGGAGACAGTCATCCACACTGATCATAAGCCAC
>JZKD02S1671427.1:165476-177683 GCA_000966675.3 Picea glauca | reverse complement strand
TCCCATGAGGTTTTCCCTCTTTCCTCACTTTATTTCAGTGTATCTTTTGTATTTGGGTACCTAACATGGCCTCGTTGCCGAGACCCATTCTTTATTTTCACCATAGTGATGTTCAAGGGGGGTGTTGAAGTTACTTCACACACACCTAGGATTTTTTTTCCTAAGGTTTTTCCTATGTTTATTTGTCTTTATCCAATCTCCTAAAGTTTAGGCAAAATATTCTCTTCAGTTTTCACTTCAGTTTGACTAGTTGAGTGGAGTCTAGATGTTGCATTGGTTTTTTCACCATGAAACATTGGGATCATCACCAGATAATGCGCATTAGCCTTGTTATCATCACCAGAATAACGCATTACCCATGATTCCATGATCTCCTCCTCACTTCACTTTTTTCCAAGTCAGTTAACTGAAGACTGGTAGACTAGTTAACTCAAATAGGTGGCAGTTCACTCCTATAATTGCTCGAGAGACTAGACTTGGTGGCATTTCACTCCCATAACTGTTGGTGTGTATCCATATCACTCTATACCACCACTATGGTGCATTGGTTGAGTTATACAGAGTATATCATGTGTAAATTATTCATTATTCATAACGGTTAATGATAATTCTTCCATTCTTTCTCTCTTGCTTCTTGTTTCCCAATTTCACTCTGCAAATGTGTGGTATTTTCTAGCTAGATCTATTATGTGCAGGTTCAACACATTTAAACTTTTAAGAGTGCATATTTATCTCAAATATGGCATCAAATCCCTATTTCTCAAAAGGCTTATCAATCACAACAAGTTGCAAAGGGATCACTGGCTTCTTTTCCTTACCTACACATTTTTGGTATATATGAACTTTTCTAAAGTGTGCATTTGAAACTTTACATAGTGTGGGACAATAGTATCCATGTAACATCCATATTTCACTAACCACATTTTCATAACACTGATTATTCTTTGAGGACACTTGTGTGCAAGTGATCTAGCTAAACATGGTACTTTATGATTATCTGATTTGGTTTATGAGTTAGAATTAATGCTATAATTGAGTATTTAATTTGATATGTTATTGATATTGATGTATAGTCTTGACAAGTATTATGATGAGGTTTCCTGAATGTGCAAAAACATGACACAAAGAGGATGTTGATGGCATTGACATAATTCCTTGGACTTCAGATTGAGTCATTGAGTGGACTATTGACTTTGATTATGAGTACTTGATTTATTACACATGTGTTATGACAATGATATCAGTTATGAATTTAATGTATATAGATTTATTAATATTATTTTTGTCAGTGGATGCAGGCATGGTGACACTTGCTAATTTGACTAACATATGGAGTAAAGGGGTCATACACAAATATCAAATAGATGAGGGATATGTGTGGAAACACCCCTATCATAGCTTATTGGCACTGCCTCTGTGACCTGAACTGAAGGCTAACGAATACCTTGTTCCCAAGAGTTTCACGATGCCATGAGGGTAGATAGAGACATTCGCTCACGAGGATTTCTGAGGGGAACACAATAAGTTTGATTTCTTATTCCTCAGTAAGCCCTTAGTCTCACACAAGGTCGAAAAGTGGAGTATTGACTCTGAGTGTCAGAAAACTTCCAAACTAAGTCAAAGGTGGAAAACATAAAGAATGGTGAGTGACACCCTTGGAGCACGTCATTGTGTCTTGAAGGGCACACCACATGAATAAAAATTAATAAGTTAACAAAAATCTAGAACACCATAGGGAATAAAATGAATACTTAGAACTGTTAGAAATGAGAATATAAATTATAGTAATTTATAAACCGGAATTATGATAAAATCTAAGTCTAAATGCTCATGCCTAATTAAATTATAATAATCAGTGTAAGGGAAATTTAGACTAAATAAAATCTAGAAAAAGGGAAAATAAAATTTAAGACATGTGCACAATGTGTGCTTGAAATTAATAAAAAAAAAATAAAAATTAAATTAAAAGAAATTATTTCATGAGGAAGTGTGGTGTCAACTTAGAGTTAGAAATCCTAAGTCAAACTAGGCTCTAAATCCTAACTAAGAGAAGATTCCTAATCAAACTCCAACTCTAAATTAGTTAGAAGGCACAATAAATGAAAAATTGGGGAACTAAGGGACAACTAGGATAAAATCTAGGAACTAATTGAGGAGGTAAGGAAAAAATCAAAATTTATTTAATTAAAAGAAATTAAAACATGTGAAACTTGAGGAAAGTGTGACATGTGTTGACGATGATTAATCTCTAATTTAATTATGAATGAATTGACAAGAGTCAAGATAAAGTTTCTTATAAAAAGGAAGGAGAGGAAGGAGATAGGGACCCTATTGTTGGATGACTAAAATGTTGTTAAAATTTCTTATGAATAGTTTACTTGTGTGAGTTGGGCTGCAAGTCTTGTATAGGAGGTGGAAGACTCTCCTTGTGAGGGAAATCTTGAGCTACAATCTAATTCTGTGTATGACCCCTTTGCTGCTAGAGGGGCTAAGGGGGAAGAAGAGTACTGCTAGTGTTGGCTGGGGGGTAGTGGTGAAGTCTTTGATTAGTAGATGAAAGAAAGGGACATAGTGCGAGTCGCGAAAAATCCTCATACATCAACAAACTGTTGGTCACAGTATTTGGATGTTTGTATTTATTGTGTGTTAAAATGTAAATTTGTATACTAAGGCGTATCAAATAACATCTTGACCATTGATATAACATTCTATGTTTATATTTATATGCTTCTATTTTATTGTTGATGAGAAGAATATAACTCTCAAATTTTATTTTGACTCATAGATAAAATTGGTATACCTGTAATTAATTATTTAACTATGTATGGTTGATATCTTTTTATTTTCTGCCATAAATTTCTTAGTTTAAACCTACCTATTCTGGTTTATCTTTGATATATATCTGAATTGAGTTTTCTTTTACCTGAAGTTATTACCCGTATAAAACCTCTTAAGCTTGCATACTGGAAGTTATTATTTCGATCTTGTGTAGGTGTGTATGTTGTAGGGGAAAACAGATCCATGGATTTTCGAACCTAAGAACTTAAAGCTTGGAATGTACCAAATTGAGAGAAATAATTATTGAAGCCAGGGATTATCTACGTTGTCGATAGCACTCATAATCCTCTGATACGTTGTCAACAATGCTCAGAATATTCAACTCCTCCCTTTTTTATTTCAAGAAATGGGTCTCGTTGCTAATAAGATATTTTCGTGTCCAGAAGTACCACAACCTTCAATAGGATTCCAAGACGCTTCAGTATTGATAAATTAAATGATTTCATGATTTCATTAAGATGCTTCAGCGGGAATAGTTACACAAACAGTTAAATGATTTCATTAAATGATTTTGCTCGAGGATTCAAGGTACCGACGTCAACTCCTCTTAATCAATGAAATCATGGCTTAAAATCGATAAAGTCAATAGTTTATTCAGATAATAATAAATTTTCGTTAAGAAATTTATTATCAGTATAGTAGTGATTAAATACTATTACTCATATTATTAAATTGTGAGAAGTGGGATGAGTGTGTTTTTAGGCAAGGGAATCCGAAGGAACCACACTGTCACATTCTATGGTCACGTCGATTGATGGAGAATGGTTAGTGTGTAATATTATTGACATGCAACGATGATATCCGAGACAGATTTAGTAAGGCGTTTTGTGACTTGGGAGTGAATGTGCTCCTTTAAAATGTGTAAACCCTATCTAGCTATGTACCCATGCAAAGATATGTGTTAACATAATTTTCACGCAGATCGTAGAAGGATTTTTCCCAGTGTTCAATTGTAGCTTATAGTCACATTTTATTCTGAATGAATATCTCATATTGATATTGTTTAGATCATTCGATTAATAATTTACCTACCAAGATCACTCAATCATCTATGTGAAGAAAACCAGCTAACCTTTAAACTCCTTGACTTTAGCGCTCCTTACATGGAACTTGGTATGTGTTGTCTTGATTCTCGATATATGTGGTGTTTGCTTAACACTAAATCTTGGTGACTGGACTTGTAGAATGGTCCGAGTTAATACACTTGGAGTTGTGCTAGAAGCCTAACATTTTATAATATGATTAAACAGAATGCCAAATTCAATAACTAGAAAGTATTATAACTACTAATTCTAAATGTATTGTTAAGGTGTAACTTGTTATTAAGTTTCATAGAAATGATTATTTATGAGGAATAATGGCTTGTGTTGTAATGTTGTTATTACTCAATAAGTTCCATGTTCCATGGTATTATTGAAAATTAAGTTGTTCTTATATTTATTTATAACTCAATATATGGTAAAATATTACTAAAAAAAAATAATTCCTTAGTCGTTATGACCAATTATGGGTTGATGTTACATATGGTATTAGAGCAAGTTCCATTATGTGACACCAAACTCATTACAAATTCCAATGCTTCATATTTAATTAATATGTATCACTAATACAAATTGAATTTCTTTATGGAAGGTATCATGATTAGAGGATGAAGGATGAGTAGATGTCGGGGTGCGGGAGGAAGAGGTATGTCTCCTCCAAGTACACCCACACCCAAGGGATCTGCTCCATAAAGAGAATAGCATACTATCGAGTAGGAGCACATTGCAGTGAGTGAAGTTATGGGTATGATGAAGTATTTTCAAAGGATTTAAGAGGTTTTGATAAATATCCTTGATCATGATGAGGGTAGAGGATCTGCACCCAATGAGGGTTCACAATGCCCTCCTGTAGCTAGTGGTAGTGTTCATAGAGAACTCGAGAAGGTAAAATTTCTCGAGTTCTGGGGTTCCACAGATGGTTTAGACGTAGAGGCGTGGTTGGAGAATATGGCAATGTGTTTTTCATTGCACAATTATACCTCCAACATGAAGGTTCACATGGAAGTATTCCAGCTAAAAGGGAGTGCACTTCTTTGGTGGAAGACACTCTTACCACAACTGAATATGGCCATTGAAGACGTGTATTGGGAATGTTTTGAGGAACGATTCTAAGAGAGGTAACTATCTGATGACTGCATTGAGTGCTAGTTCAATGAATTCAATGCTTTATGACAGGGCATTCATATAGTACCTGAGTATGAGGCTATATTTATGCAGTTGCTTAGATATGCTTCACATATGAACACTGAAAATTCAAAAGTGAACAAGTTCATTTTTTGTCTCAACTACAACATTCGTGCTAAGGTGAAGATCCTTGTTCCTCATAATTTGCATGATGCGGTACAAAAATATTTTATCATTGAGGAGGAATTGAACAGTGGAGGTCAGGGTAGGAATCCTTCCAGGAAGACAGTACGGACTACAAATAGAGCACCACAATAGCAGACACCTGTTAGAAAGACTTATGGGCACCATGATACACCCATAGGACCTATATTTTATATACCATGTAGACAAGCTGCCAATCATATGACTTTGTATAGAACACCACCACAATAGCAACCACATTGTCCTCAACAACAACAACAATGTAGACATGTTCCGCATAACAGATCAGGACCTCAGAACCCTAGACCTGGAGATTCTTACTCTGGAACTAGGAGCACCGACTCTAAGAACGAATCTTGGACTTGTGGAGAACCCCACTATCAAAGAGATTGTCCTATTGAGAAGGAAGGAGTTGTTGGATCTGTAGAAAAAATGAAAATAGGAGATCTGGGCAAGGCCCATAAGATTCATGCACCAATGAATAACCGACAGGTCGAGCATCAATATACAGTGCTCGATACTTCAATTATGATAGCATATCAACGATTTAGTATTTTTATAGATCCAGGATCTACTGAAAGTTTCATTTCTAGTGTTGTGCTCAAAATAATTAAGGTGAAGAAAATCGAACAAGATGAGTTTAGATATGTAGAATTGACATCTGGATCCAAATAAAAAGTTGGAGGAAAGGTTAAGGATTGTATTATTAATTTGGGTGAATTCATTGCAAGTGTAAACCTTTTTGTTACAAACTTGGGGTCCTATTACATTGTGATTGGAATGGATTGATTAAAATTGCATGATGCGCTACTTAACTATAAGACAAAAATATTAAGTTTAATTGATGATTTGGGACATAGTAGAGTAATTGTAGGAAGAAACCAAGGAGTGTCGCTAAGATTTATTACTTCCCTACAATTACAACAAAATATGCACTAGGGATGTAAGTTGTAATCTATTTTATCTCTTAATGAAAAGGGTGACACAAAAGGATTGGAAGGATTTTCGGTAGTATCAGAGTTTGCTGATTTTTTTCCTGAGGAACTACTGGGTATACCACCGAAAATAGAATTTCAATTTACTATAGATCTAAAACCTAGAATAGAACCAATTGATAGAATTCCATATAGAATATTGACACTTGAATTGCAAGAGTTAAAGATGCAATTGAAAGAGTTATTAGATTTGGGACTTATACGTCAAAGTGTATCACCGTGGGGTGCACCGATAAATTTTGTAAGAAAGACGGATGGGTCGTGGAGGCTTTGCATTGACTATCATCAATTGAACAAAGCCACGATCAATAATCAATACCTGTTACTAAGAATTGATGACTTATTTGATCAAATGAAGAGGGTGACATTGTTTTCAAAGATGGATTTGAGGCCAGGATATCACCAATTGAGAATAAAATAGGAAGATATCCCTAAAACCGCATTTAAAACAATATTTCGACATTATGAATTTATTGTATTACCATTTGGATTGACAAATGCCCCTTCATGTATTCATGAGTTTAATGAATGGGTATTCTGCAAATACTTGGACAAGTTCGTACAGGTATTTATAGACGACATATTGATTTACTCTCAAACAAAAGAGGATCACGTCGAACATCTGAGATTCATTTTGTAGTGTTTAAGAGAAAACATGTTGTATGGAAAGTTGTCAAAATTTTCTTTTTATCAAACAAAGATTCACTATTTGGGACACATTATCGCTGGAGAAGGTATCGTTGTGGATCCAACGAAGGTAGATGATATTATGGAATGGAAAACATCGATGAACGTGCAAGAGGTATGTACTTTTATGGGATTAATAGGTTACTATTGACGCTTCGTTGAAGGTTTTTCAAAAATAGCAAATCCAATTACATAATTGCAAAAGAAGAATAAGAATTTCGTATGGTCAAAGAAATGCGCTAAATCATTTCAGAATATTAAGGAATTATTAACAACAACATCGATCTTAAAAGTCCCTTATATGGACAAGGAATTCACAGTTTACACTGACACATCCAAGGAAGGACTAGGTGGAGTACTAATGGAAGAAGGTTGAGTTATCACATATATTTCAAGGAAATTAAGTAGGCATGAAGAGAATTATGCAACACATGATTTGGAATTATTTTCGTTTGTTTATTCCTTATGGGTTTGGATACACTACCTTATTGGATGGAAATTCGGATTGAAGAATGATCATAGTGGATTACAACACATTTTTAATCAAAGTGACTTGAATGCACGACAAAGACATTGGTCATAAATTTTAAGTGAGTATGATTTTGAAATCACGTATATTAAAGGAACATTTAACAGAGTAACTGATGTGTTGAGTCAGAGACCACACATTTTCTTAGTAATAACCCTAAGAAGAATCTCTGAGAAAATATTTTAGCATTACAGATTGATGATGAATGGTACAAGGAAGTAAAGGAAAACATCGAACAAGATACCATGACGATACCTATATATGAGGGTTACTCTTTGGACAGTGATGGGATATTAATATATAATGGTAGAATTTATGTACCACCAAATGACGAGATGCAAAATTTAATTTTGAGTGAAGCTCATCGAGAAGTGTATATGGATCATCCTGGAATCAAAAAGATGAAGGCAGATCTTAAACCATTATTGTTTTGGAAGGGAATGAAATATGATATAGTTAACTGTGCGGGGATATGTCTTGAATGTCAGCAAGTGAAGGATGAACATAGACATCCAATGAGATTATTACAACCACATGCAATTCCTAAATCGAAATAGGAAATCATATCCATGGATTTTATTGTTGGATTTCCATTGACGACAAGGAGACACGATTCTATTTTTGTATTTGTTGACACTTCGACGAAGAGTGCACATTTTATTCCAGTTCGTATGACATATCCAACACCTGAAATAACTAGAATTTTTGTTAATTATAAGATTGAATGGTATACCGAGAAACATAATATTTGATTGAGGATATGTATTCACTAGATGTTTTTGGAATAGTTTCCAAGAATATTTGGTCACACAATTAAATTTTAGCACTGCATATCACCCTGAAACCGATGGACAAACAGAAAGAATGAATCAAATTCTAGAATATATTCTTCGAATGTATGTGATGTATCAACATAAACGATGGGAATAATTTTTTCCATTGGTAGAATTTGCATATAATAACAGTTACCATAGTTCGATAAAGATGGGACCTTTTGTGTTTCTATACAAACGACCATGTATGACACCTTTGAGCCGAGATCGACTAGAAGATAGGGTCCTGGTGGACCCAGAAGTGATTTAGGAAATGGAAGATTAGATGCAAATCATAAATAAAAGGATTACGAAAGCACAAGACTAACAAAAGTGTTATGGAGATGCGCATCTTATAGGTCATAGTTATGAGGTTGGTGATAAAGTGTTCTTGTGGGTGAAGCCACATAAGAGTTCAATTAAGTTTGGAAAGGGTGCTAAACTCTCTCCAAGGTTTGTGGGACCTTTCGAGGTTGTAGAAAAGAAAGGACTAATGGATTACCAACTAACTTTACCTGATTCTTTGAGGCGTATGCATGATGTGTTTCATGTTTCAATTTTATGACATTATATATCATATCTGTCACATGTTATTGATTTGAGTTCATTGCACATATCGGATGAAGATTCTCTCATAGCGGAACCAATCCACATTCTAGACCATTTCACTCGAAATCTACGATGTCAATTGGTCAATCAGGTCAAGGTCTAGTGGGACAATTATAGTCCACGTTCTTCCACTTGGGAGGATGCACATGAGATGCAGAAACAATTTCCTTATTTATTTTGAAAGTTTGATACATGGATTAGTAGAAGATATATTTATTGTTTTCATTGTTATATAGTACAAACTTCGGGACAAAGTTTAAAACAAAAGGGGGTGTAGGTAACATCCATATTTCATTGTCCACATTTTCATAACACTGATTATTCTTTGAGGACACTTGCATGTAAGTGATATAGATAAATATGGTACTTTATGATTATCTGATTTGGTTTATGAGTTACAATTTATGCAATAATTGAGTATTTAATTTGATATGTTATTTATATTGATGTATAACATTGACATGTATTATGATGAGGTTTCTTTAGTGTATAGGAAACATGACATGAAGAGGATGTTGATGGCATCAACATAATTCCTTGGAATCTAGATTGAGTTAGGGAGTGAACTATTGACTTTGATTGATCTAAAAATGAAGAAGACTTGTATTCTTGAAAATATTTGCAAGTTAAATTTTATGTGTTAAAAGCAAATGGATCAACTTTGCAAACACATCTTTAATAGGATTTACTCATTTAAGATTCATATAAACAACAACATAATCAATGAACAGAAAACACATAACACAACAAATGATAAAGGAGTTCACCCCTCTCTTGGGCTACATCTCTTGGTCCAGCTTCGAATGGATCATTTGTATTATTTTCTCAAAGTTCTCAAACATGCGCTTTGCAATGCTCAAAATGACCATTAGACTACTCCAATGGCTTCAGAATGTCCAAAAAACCCTAGCTGGTCTTTTTCGGCACCTCGTTTGGCCAAAAAATGAAGAAGATAGGTTTCCTTGAAGTCTTCATTTCAAGCTTGTTGTCTCTGCATCTACAAAATGCACCTCCTCCGGCTCAACCTAGCCCACACGCAATTTAAATCATAAAAACTTGGAACTGGGCACAACCGCACAACCGGTCCAAACTGTCGAACCGTTACGCTGGTCCTAACTACCAAGGCCCGTGGGCACATGGCAATCATATGACCGCGCACCAACACAACATGGCTCAATGTTTAAACAACCGTTGGAACCGTATGTCAAACCCGCACGCATGTATAGTGGTCACATGGTATGCCAAACCGCACACATATAACAAACGGTTATAATATATGGTCATGGTGGTAACCACCATAGCGTTGGTCGCATATAATATAACACATGACCATGGGCCGGGGCTTAGCCCCAGCCCGGTCCACGCCCAAAAATACATTAAAACAATGTTAAATATATTTTTTTTCATATATATAATAAGGAACATGCGTGGGCACGCCGGTTGAGCGGCCTTTCCCAAAGCTTTACCTTGCCCCCGGAGGTCACGGGGTCGACTCCTGCTGAGTGCAAAAGTTTTAATCAACAAGAAAGTGACACGTGGCGACCTTCGATTGGGCCACGTGTCACATTCCCATTCGCTACCAATAAAACACGTCATATGCCAACTGCCAATAAATGTATGCCATGTCAGTGTACGGTCTACCACTTCATCGTCCTTACGGACTGTACGGACTGTACAGTCAACATCCCTTTTTTGCATGTTTGCCATTTTGAATAGAATGGGATATCTCTCGTTCCCGACATCCGTTTGAACCCAAACGAGTTGCGTTGGGTTCAAAAAAATGAGGCCTACGCTCTCGTCCTATTTGAAGTGATTCTGAACACTTTGAATTTTTGAGCAAAATTTGATCCCCTGATCACACCTCCCCATTGGAAAGCTTTTGGACCTCCAAAAGACTATATTCAGTCTATGTGAAGATGATGGTATAGTTCCCTCACCCTTCCAACCTCAATCCACTTGGATTTTATTGGATTTGTACCTTTAATACCAACTCGAAGATACTCCACATTTCCTCGTTTTGAAGTTCGCATTCTCCTGTCAAGAACGGTGTCTTCATGCAGTTCTGTAAGATATTCTGAGGAAAAATCATCTATAGAAGGAATATGAACATGCTCTCCATGATCATCAATCAACAAAGGCTCATACAATTTCAAATTCTTAACATTAACAACTGCATACATTTGCATATAAGGAGGCAAATCTAAACGAAAGGCATTGTTACCAATCTTGTCAATACTCTTTAAAGGACCATATCGAATCGGTTTCAATTTTTTACCTTCTCCTTTAAGTATCTCCTTACTGATGTAAAGCCAAATTTCATCTCCAACTTGGAAACTGTGATCAACATGATGCTTGTCATGTCTCATCTTGTACTTGCCTTGACTCCTTTCCAACTGCTCTTGCACCACTTGATGTATCGACTGAATTTGTTCAATGAACTTTTATGCCCTATCAATGTCATATTGACCATCGATAGCAATATCCTTCCCAAAGATAAAATCTAAAGGATATTTTGGCAAATAGCCAAAACGTGCTTCAAATGGTGACGTTTGAGTCGAAGAGTGCTTAACACGATTGTACACATGTTGAATGTAATGTAAATGTTCATCCCAAAGTTTAGGATGCTTACTACAATAAGCACGAAGAAGATGCACCACTATTCGATTTACTACTTCTCTCTGACCATCTATTTGTGGATGAAAAGTTGTGCTCTTTTTAAGTTTGGTGTCCATGAGTGCCCATAACTCATCCAAAAACTTCCAACAAATCGAGAATCCCGATCAGAAATAATGGATTTAGGCAATCCAAAAAGCACCCAAACATTTTGAAAGAACATTTGTGTCATTTTTTCAGCTGTAACCTGCTTTGTACAAGGCATCAAAATACACATTTTTCTAAATCGATCAACCACAACATAAAGATAATCATGATTTCGTCTAGACATAGGTAAACCTCCTATGAAATCCATGGAAATACTTTCCCAAGGTCGAGAAGGAACCGGAAGTGGAGTATACAAACCCAACTTTCGATTACTAGGTTTACTTGTGGCACATAGTGAACATCCTCGAACATATATTGAAACACTTTCATTCATTTTAGGCCAGTAGCAGTATCTTTCCAAATTAGACACTGTCTTGCCTACACCAAAATGACCAGCAATAAGAGAAGAATGTGCTTCTCTTATAATGTTGATTCTTTCCCTCCGTGGAATACACAAATTGGGAAGATTATACAAAATATTATCATGCACATTGTAATCCAATTCTTCAACATGGTTAGAGTGGCACAAAGTTTCATATACTTCTTTGAAATCAGTATCCAAAGCATATTGCTCAACATAACTTTCATGCATGATAGGACTATGCTTA
>JZKD02S1671427.1:147444-157966 GCA_000966675.3 Picea glauca | reverse complement strand
CAAGTTGACCTTCTCCTCTTGTGAGTTTCAACCTTGTGAGCATCAGAAAACAAAACACTTGCAAATAATCATGTCTTCAAAAACCTATGCTCTGATACCAACTTGATCTAAAAATGAAGAAGACTTGTATTCTTCAAAATATTTGCAAGTTAAATTTTATGTGTTAAAAGCAAATGAATCAACTTTGCAAACACATATTTAATAGGATTTACTCATTCAAGATGCATATAAACAACATCATAATCAATGAATAGAAAACACATAACACAACAAATGATAAAGGAATTCACCCCTCTCTTGGGCTACATCTCCTGGTCCAGCTTCCAATGGATCATTTGTATTATTTTCTCAAAGTGCTCAAAAATGTTCTTTACAATGCTCAAAATGACCAGTAGATTGCTCCAATAGATTCAAAACGTCCAAAAACCCCTAGCTGGGCTTTTTCGGCACCTCGTTTGGCCAAAAAATGAAGAAGATAGGCTTCCTTGAAGTCTCCCCTTCAAGCTTGTTGTCTCTGCATCTACAAAATGAACCTCCTCTGGATCAACCTAGCCCACATGCAATTTAAAGTGTAAAAACTTGGAACCGAGTGAAACTGTACAACCGGTCCAAACTATCAAACCATTACGCCGACCCTAACTACCAAGGCCCATGGGCACATGGCAGTCATATGACCGCGCGCCAACACAATAGGGCTCAATGTTTAAACAACCATTGGAACCGTATGCCAAACCCACACGCATGTATAGTGGTCAGATGGTATGCCAATCCACAAACATATAAAAAATGGTTATAATATATGGTTACGGTGGTAACCACCGTAACACTGGTCGCATATAATATAACACATGACCACGGGCCGGGGCTTAGCCCCGACCCAGTCCATGCCCAAAAATACATTACAACAATGTTAAATATATTGTTTTTCATATATATAACAAGGAACATGTGTGGGCACGCTGGTTGGGCGGCCTTTCCCAAAGTTTTACCCTGCCCCCAGTGGTCACGGGGTCGACTCCTGCTGAGTGCAAAAGTTTTAAGCAACAAGAAAGTGACACGTGGCGGCCTTCGATTGGGCCACGTGTCACATTCCCATTCGCTGCCAATAAAACACGTCATATGCCAACTGCCAATAATTGTCTGCCATGTCAGTGTATGGTCAACCACATCATCCATATGATCTGCCACATCATCATCCGTACGGACTATACAGTTAGCATCCCTTTTTTGCCTATTTGCCATTTTGAACAGAACGCGATATCGCTCGCTCCTGACGTCTGTTTGAACCCAAATGTGTTGTGTTGGGTTCACAATGATGAGGCCTATGCTCCCGTCTGATTTGAAGCAATTCCGAACACTTTGAATTTTTGAGCAAAATTTGATCCCCTGATCATTGATTATGAGTACTTGATTTATTATGCAAGTGTTATGATGATGATTTTAGTTATTAATTTCATGTATATAGAGTTATTAATATTATTTTTGTCAATGGATGCAGGCATGGTGATGCTTCCCTAATCCAACTCACATATGGATTAAAGGGGTCATACACATATAGCATATAGACGAGGGAGAGGTGTGGAAACATCCCTGTCACAACATACTAGCACTCCCTTCATGACCTGAACTGAAGGTTAATGACTACCTTGATCCTGAGAGGTTTAAGATTTCATGAGGGTATACTGAGATAGTCACTCACGAAGATTTTTGAGGGGCACACAATAAGGAATATTCCTTATTACTTAGTAAGCCCTTAGTCTCACACAAGGTCGAAAATTGGAGTATCAACTCCAAGTGTCAGACAACTTCCAAAATAAGTCAAAGGTGGACAACATAAAGAATGACGAGTTACACCCTTGGAGCACGTCGGTGCATATTGAAGGGCACATCACATGAATACAAATTAACAAGTTAATAAAAATCTAGAAGACCATAGGGAATAAAATGTATACTTAGAACTATTGGAAAGGAGAATATAAATTATAGTAATTTATAAATCGGAATTATGATAAAATCTAAGTCTAAATGCTCATGCCTGATTAAATTATAATAATGGGTGTAAGGGAAATTTAGACTAAATAAAATCTAGAAAAAGGGAAAATAAAATTTAAGAGATGTGCATAATGTGTGCATGAAATTAATAATAAAAAAAAGGATTTTTAAATTAAAAGAAATTGTTTCATGAGGAAGTGTGTGTCAACTTAGAGTTAGAAGTCCTAAATCAAACTAGACTCTAAATCCTAACTAAGAGAGGATTCCTAATCAATCTCCAACTATAAATTAGTTAGGTGACACAAAAAAGGAGAAATTGAGGAACTAAGGGACAACTAGGAGAAAATCTAAGAACTAATTGAGGAGATGAGGAAAAATTAAAAATTTATTTAATCAAAAGAAATTAAAACATGTGCAACTTGAGAAAAGTGTTACATGTGTTGAGGGTGATTAATCTCTAATTTAATTATTAAAAATTATTTAATTATGCATGAATTGACAAGTGTCAAGACAAATTTTCTTATAAAAAGAAAGGAGAGGAAGGAGATAGGGACCCTATTGTTGGATGACAGAAATTATGTTAAATTTTTTTATGACTAGCTTACTTGTGTGAGTTGGGCTACAAGTCTTGTATAGGAGATGCAATCCTCTCCTTGCGAGGACAAGATTGAGCTACAATCTAATTGATCTGGCTTATTTTTGGAATGAAATGAAGGCAGAGATATTACAATGAAATACACATGAAAATTGCCAGAAAAAGAGAAATACAACAATACTTGATTTCTATTAATGAAAGAATTGTAAAGAGACTGTAAAAATATAGAGTGCTAGACTCACTAGAATGATGAAAACTTTTATTTCTGAGAAGAGATGTGACGGCTACGCTCATTCGCAAGAAGATCATTATAATGAGGCTTTGAATTCCTTTTTATGATAAACATGAATGCTAAAACCCAAGACATCCAAAAACCTAACCCTAAGAGATGAAACATCAAAAGTCACGTGGGCCCCATTTGGGTAAGTTAGTACATTAACTTCCTAGGGTCATAACTTTTTCATACAATCTCCGTTTAGGCGCGTGATAACCCGTTGGAAAGGTGTTTTCGAGAACTACACATTACGCCATCAAACTTTGACTTTGTTTATAGTTTGACTATGGAGAGAAAAAAGAACACTATTTAGGGCCCTAAAATGGACCTGGAAGTACAACAATATGTCCTGACATGAAAACATACAAAATAATCCAGTTGGATTAGGTGGAAGGCCACCAATATCCACATTAAAGATGTGTAGGGCTTCAAACATCCTCAGAAGTGTAGAACCCACATTTACAAAGAAGTATAGAAGAACGTGTTGCACTAAAAACTAAAAAAAGGAGCTAGTTGGAACATGTGGGTGGCAACCAATATCCACCTAGATCAATCCTCCCCCCTTAGGAAGTAATGGTCTCCATTGTGTTGAGTGCTCAGGGAAGAGGGTAAATCATTTTTTGAATCTGAGGCTTGGTAAGTTGTGTGCCTTGTTGGAGAAGTTGTGCTTCTTGGATTCTAGAAGACTGTCACAAACCTTGTGTTGTAGGGGTTGAATCTATTCCACCAACCCGTTGTCTCTGGGTTGGAAGGGGTATTGTGTAGGCACCATTGTAGGTGAAGAAACAATATATTTTGTCTCTTCGACAATCTATTTTTGTTGGATATAAGGTGTTAAGGTTGCAATGGTTGTAGTGGTATTCTGTGCATCCTTTGAACAGATTGTGAAGAGGATGAATTTTACAGTATGAGATATTACCTTGTGTTTCATTTTTTGTGGAGAAGTAGTCAGAACTACGTCTAGTATTCTATAGAGATGACCTCCTAGAGTAATAATGACACTACGGGGTCTATACTCATAGAAAACATGATGTTTCCACATATATGGTTCGCCCAAAGCAACATCATAGACATCAAGAGGCGCAATATCACACACTACCTCATCCTTGAAGATGGATGGCATACGACATGTGACATTGCTGGCTGACGCGAAGATCTTGTCCCTGGTGAAGCCACACGATGTTGTATATCTGTGGGTGTGGTGTTTTTGACAACCCCAACTATTTGATGACCTTAGTTGAGATGAGGTTGTTATGGCTATCGTTATCAACAATGAAATGCAATGGGGTCTCCTTCACCCACATTTGTGAATAGAAGAGGCGCTCCCCCTCTTTAGGATTTCCTGGTTCTTCTAGCTGAATTGTTGTGGTTGATAGTAGAAGTGGGGTCTGCATCCATGATCTGTCTATTTTCAATACTTTCTGGATCGGATTCTGAATCAAGGTTCAACTTTGTGTCTTTGACCACTGCCACCAATGAATGTTTCGAGCAACATTCATCGGTGTTGTGCTAAGGGATTTTGTGGAAGTCACACCACTTCCCAGTTTCATTCTTCGTCTTTATTTTACCCCTTTTTCCTATTTCTTGGACTATTTGCCTAGAGGTTGTTGGTTAGGGACATATTTACCGTGCTTTGGTTGTTGTATATTTACAAACCTGAATTCCCATTTTTTCTGGTGCCAAAATTTATGCTCGATTTTGACAACATATCGATAAGAAACTCCCAATGATGAGATGTTTAGGAAATCCATTTGGGTTTTGATGTACATATGCAAAGCCCCATAGTATTTCAGAACCAGATGTCGCTCAAAGTCTTTGATACCCATCTTGGTGTGAAAGGTATGGAAAGTATTTGTGAATTATGACACTGATTGGATCTTCTCTTTTTGCAGTGTGGTCCATTTATGTACTGGTATTCATAGTCATCAACATGATAGTATTGTTCTTTGACCACATCCACAAAAACATTCCAAGTGGGATCAACCCCATATACTCCAGATTCCTCTGTGGAAATTTTCTCCCAGTACGTTTCCCACCAATGTTTGACATGGGGGAGATCCTTTAGGAGTGTGAAGGTGATATTTTCCCTTTCGGAAAAATTTTGAATAGAGAAATAACCTTCTAATAGATTTAACCATTTTTCTAGAGAATTTGCATATATATGACCTTCAAATATGGGAATATAAAAATTAACTTGTACTTTGAAGGGAGAGATTCCTCCAAAATGGCCTCTTAATGAAAATGCTTCTGTTGCTATCGGTAGACATTGAAGGATGTGTAAAAAATTCTCCATCATTTCATCCTTTTGTCGCGTGAGAGATTGATCAAGTAACATGTTAATAGAATCTTCTTCTCTGTCGTTTTTATTTTCTACCGCCATCAAGGGTTTCTTGGGCGTGCGAGATTGATTGTCCTCAAGAGAGACAAACTCGAGGCCCAACTGGCTATACTTGGACCTCGTTGAGGACATGCACTGAAAAATGATCAAGAGCATCATGCCCTGATACCACTGACCTATATTATTTTTTTAACGAAATGAAAGAATAGATATTATAATGAAATACACATGAAAATTGCCAGAAACAAAGAAATACAACAATACTTGATTTCTATTAATGAAAGAATTGTAAAGAGACTATAAAAATATAGAGTGCCAAATTCCCTAGAATTGTGGAATCTTTATCTCTAAGCAGAGATGTGACGACTATCCTCATTTGCAAGAAGATCATTATAATGAGGCTCTAAAGGCCTTTTTATGATAAACATGAATTCCAAAACCCTAGACATCCAAAAACTAACCCTAGGAGATGAAACGCCAAAAGTCATGTGGGCCACGTTTGGGTAAGTTAGTACATTAACTTCCCAGGGTTGTAATGTTTGCCTACGATCTTCATTTTAGGTGCATGATAGCGCATTGGAAAAGTATTTTCGAGAAATATGCATTACACCGTCAAAATCTGATTCAGTCTATAGTTTGACTATGGAAAACCAAAAATACACTGTATAGGGACCGAAAACGGCCCTGGAAGTACAACAAGATGTGCTGACATGAAAACATACAAAATAAGTGAGTTGGATTAGGTGGGAGACCACGAGTATCCACCTGGAAGATGTATATGGATTCAAACAACCTCAGAAGTGTAGAACCCACAATTACAAAGAAGTACAAAAGAATGTGTTGCACTAAAAATTGAAAAGAGGAGCCAGTTGGAACAGGTGGGTGGCTACCAATATCCACCTGGATAAATCCTCCCCCCTTAGGAAGCAATGGTATCCATTGTGTTGAGTGCCCAAGGAAGAGGGGAAAACATTTTCTGAATATGATGCTTGGTGAGTTGTGTGCCTTGTTGGATAAGTTGTGCTTCTTGGCTTGTGGAAGACTATCACAAACCTATTGTTGGAGGGGTTGAATCTGTTCCACCAACTTGTTGTCTCTGGGTTGGATGGGGCATTGTGTAGGCACCATTGTAGGTGAAGAAAAAATATCTTTTGTCTCTTTGATTTTTTTTTTTTATGGATAGAAGGTGTTGAGGTTGCAGTGGTTGTAGTGGTCTCTTATGCATCCTTTGAATAGATTGTGAAGAGGATGAATTTTGCAGTATGAGAGATTACCTTGCGGTGTTGTTTTGGTGGAGCAATAGTCATAACTACCTTTGGTATCCTGTAGAGATGACCTCCTAGAGTAATAATGACACTACGAGATCTAGAATCATAGACAACATGGCGTTTCCACATATATGGTTGGCCCAAAACAACATCATAGACATAAATTGAGGCAATATCACACACTACCTCATCCTTGAAGGGATGGATGCCATAAGACAGGTGACACTGTTGGCTGACATAAAGATCTCATTCGTGCTGAATGTATGGTTGCGAGTGTGGTGTTGTTGACAACCCCAACTATTTGATGACCTTAGCTAAGATGAGGTTCTTTTAGCTGTCGTTATCAAAAATGAAGTGCAATGGGGTCCCCCTCACCCACATCTGTGAATGGAAGAGGTGCTCCCCCTTTTCAGAATCTACTAGTTCTTCTAGCTGAATTGTTGTGGTCGCGAATATAGCAATGGGGTCTACGTCGATTCTCTGTTTGTTTTCAATATTTTCTGAATCAGATTCCTAATCAAGGTTCAACTCCATGTCTTTGACCTCGACCACCAATGACTGCTTCGAGCGACATTCATTGGTGTTGTGCCAGGGGATTTTGTAGAATTCACACCACTTCCTAGTGTCATTCTTCATCTTTACTTTACCCTTTTTGTCATGTATCTTCGACTAGTTTTCTAGAGACTATTGGTTAGGGTCATCTTTATTGTGCTTTGGTTGTTGCAAATTTGCAGACCCAAATTCCCATTTTTTCTGATGCCTAAATATTTGCTCGATTTTGACAACATATGGATAGGTAGCTCCCAATGATGAGATGTTTAGGAAATCCATTTCATTTTGGATGTACCTATGAAGAGCCCCACGGTATTCCAGAACCAGATTTTTCTTGGTGTATTTGATACCCAGCTTGGTACCCAAGGTATGGAAAGTATTTTTGAAGTCCGTCACTATTTGGCTCTTCTTTTGCCGCGGTGTGCTCCATCTCATGTACTGGTCTTCATAGTTATCAACAAGATAGTATTGTTCTTTGAATGCATCCACAAAATATTCCCAAGTGGGCGCGTCCCCATATACTCCAGATTCCTCTGTGGAAATTTTCTCCTTCCCACCAATGTTTTACATGGGGGAGATCCTTGAGGAGTGTGAAGGTGATATTTTCCATGTTGGAAAATTTTTGAAAAAATAAATAACCTTCTAATAGATTTAACCATTTTTATAAATCTGCATCTATCTGACCTTAAAATATGGGAATATAAAAATTAAATTGTACCTTGAAGGGAGAGGTTCCTCCAAAATGGGTGCTTGATGAAGATGCTCTTATTTCTATCGGTAGGCATTGAAGGATGTGTGCAAAATTCTCCATCATTTTGTCCCTCTATCGTGCGAGAGTTTTCTCAAGAAATAGATTAATAAAATCTTCTTCTCCGTTGTTTTTCTTTTCTTCCGCCATCAAGGGTTTCTTGGGCATGCGAGAGTGATTGTCCTCAAGAGAGACAGGCTTGAGACCCAACTAGCTATAGTTAGACCTCCTCGAGGACATGCACTGAAAAACAATCAAGAGTAGCCTGTTGTGATACCACTGATCCATATTATTTTTGGAACAAAGTGAAAGAAAAGATATTACAATGAAATACACATGAAAATTGCTAGAAACAAAGAAATACAACAATACTTGATTTCTATTAATGAAAGAATTGTAAGGAGACTGTCAAAATATAGAGTTCCAGACTCATTAGATTGTCTGAAGGCATTTTTATGATACACATGAATGTCAAAACCCTAGACATGTAAAAACCTAACCTTAGGGGATGAAAAGCCAAAAGCCATGTGGGCCTCATTTGGGTAAGTTAGTACATTAACTTCCCGGGGTTGGAACTTTTTCATACGATCTCCAGTTTTGGCACGTGATAGCATGTTGGAAAGATATTTTTGACAACTATGCATTATGCCATCACACACTGACTCCATCTACAGTTTGACTATGACGAGCCAAACAAACATTGTTTAGGGCCCCAAAATGACCCTGGAAGTACAACAACAAGATGTGTTGACTTGAAAACATACAAAATAAGCTAGTTGTATTAGGTGGGAGGCCACCGATATCCACCTGGAAGATGTGTAGGGCTTCAGACAACCCCGAAAGTTTAGAATACACAATTACAAATAAGTAAATAAGAATGTGCTACACTAAAAACTAAAAAGAGGAGCCAGTTGGAATATGTGGGTGGCCACCAATATCCACCTGGATCACTAATTCTGTGTATGACCCCTTTGAGGCTTGGGAGGCTAAGGGGAAATAAGAGTACCCCTAGCATTGTATGGGAGGTACCACTAAAGTATTTGATTAGCAGGCCAAAGGAAGGGATGCGACACAAGATTTGGAGTCAAGGAATATCCTCATACATCAACAACCTGTTGGTCATGATCTTTGGATGTTTGTATTTATTGTGTGTTAAAATGTAAATTTGTATACTAAGGAATATGGAATAACATCTTGACCATTGATATAACATTTTGTGTTCTATATTTATCTTCTTTTGTTTTACTGTTGATAAGAAGAATATAGCTCTCATAAAATTTATTTTGACTCATAGATAACATTTGTATGTCTGTAATTAATTATTTAACTATGTATGGTTGATCTCTTTTTATTTTCTGCCATAAATTTCTTAGTTTAAAGATACCTATTCTAGTTTATCTTTGATTTATATCTGAATTGAGTTTTATTTTACCCGAAATTATTACCCATAGAAACCCTCTCGAGGTTGTATACTGGTAGTTATTATTTCGATCTTGTGTAGGTGTGTATGTTGTAGGGTAAAACAGATCCATGTATTTTCAAACCTAAGAAATTAAATCTTGGGATGTACCAAATTGAGAGAAATAATTATTGAAGCGAGGGATTATATACGTTGTCGATAGCGCTCACAATCCTCTACTACATTTTATACAATGCTCATAATCTTCAACTCCTCCCTTTTTTATTTCAAGAACTGGGTCTCATTGTTAATAGGATCTTTTCATTTCCAAAAGTACCACAACCTTCAATGGGATTCTGAGATGCTTTGGTATGGAATAGGGATCTGTTGCATTCTCTAAGGTTGCAGACTAAATGAGGGAGTTATGAGATAATATTGTTGGCCTGGTCAAGAGGGAAATTCCAAGACCGAGATATAGACAATACCAAAAGGAGAGGAAGGAGAGGAAGGAGATACAAACCGTATTGCTGGATAACTAAAATGATGTTAAAATTTGTTATGACTAGTTTCCTTGTGTGAGTTGGGATGAAAGTCTTGTATAGGAGGTGTAAGCCTCTCCTTGCGAGGAAAATATTGAGCTACAATCTAATTGATCCGTATTATTTTTGGAACGAAATGAAAGCAGAGATATTACAATGAAATACACATGAAAATTGCCAAAAACTAAGAAATACAACAATACTTGATTTCTATTAATGAAAGAATTGTAAATAGACTGTAAAAATATAGAGTGTCAGACTCGCTAGAATGGTGGCAGCTTTATCTCTGAGAAGAGATGTGACGGATATGCTCATTCGCAAGAATATCATTACAATGAGGTTTTGAAGGCCTTTTTATGATAAAAAGGAATGCTAAAACCCTAGACATCCAAAAACCTATCCCAGGGAGATGAAACGCCAAAATTCATGTGGGCCCCGTTGGGGTAATTAAGTACATTAACTTCCCAGGGTTGTAAATTTTGCATATGATCTTCGTTTCGACGCGTGATAGCCCGTTGGAAAGGTCTTTTCAAGAACTACACATTACACCATCAAACTTTGACTTTTTCTATAGTTTGACTATGGAGAGCTAAAAAAACACTATTTAGGGCCCCAAAACGGCCCTGGAAGTACAACGAGATGTGCTCGGATGAAAACATACAAAATAAGACAGTTGGATTATGTGGGAGGCCACCAGTATCTAGCTGGAAGATGTGTAGGGATTCAAACATCTTGCAAAGTGTAGAACCCACAGTTACAAAGAATTACAAAAGAACGTGTTGCACTAAAAACTGAAAAAAAGGAGCTAGTTGGAATG
>JZKD02S1671427.1:98061-131580 GCA_000966675.3 Picea glauca | reverse complement strand
ACATTCTCGGAGGATCCGCTGCTTGGATCTACCATTCAGGCCTCTTATGTTCCATGTTACGATCTTCATCATTAAGAAGGGGGTGAGGAGTGGAGGTAACCCTCCGAAAGCTTCTCTATCTGTCCTGAGTTGATCAGGAGGTTCCCTGCTTCCTTAATTAGTTGATGCGCTGGTTTACGACCTCTTCGCCTGCTTTCGCGGAGGATTTTCTTCGAGCCAGAGTTCTGCTCCTGTGCGATGCCTAGGCGGGCAGTAGACCCGGCCGAGGAATTTAGAAAAACTTTGTGCACCTTGCGTAGTTGTTCCTCCGGGAGAGTTTGCAGGTTCTTTTGATCGAGGGCTTCTTCCAGCATTTCCAGATCTATCCCAGCTAACTCTCTGTCGTCCAGAATCATTGTCGTGTCCCCTTCTCCGTCTTCTCTGTCTTCCACGCGGCCTTCTTGGTTTTGATGGGGGAGGTCGGGGTGCATGTTCTCCATCTGCATCTGTTGGGGGTGCTTGTGCAGATTTTGCACCTCCTCCTCCTCTGGTAGTTGCTCGAGGATCTCATAGGGGTTCTTGGTGGCTATGTTAGGTTTGGGATCTGCAGGATGCTTCTTTGCTGGGTTCCTTCTCTTGGCTGTAATTGTGGTGAAGCCGTCTGTCTGCTTGCTCTCCTTTGCGATGCCGGTTTTCTTTAGAAGAGGGCAGTCTCGATAGAGGTGTCCGTGTTCGTGGCATCTGCGGCATCTAAATGGGATATGCTCGTAGTCCAGAGTTTGTAGCCATTCCTCATCCTGGTATTCAAGGGTTACTGCACCAGGGAGTGCTTTGGAAATGTTCATATATACACAGATTCTGGCATATGAAGTATATTTCCGGTGTCGGGTAGCCTCTGACGCCTTCACATATTGCCCTAGGGTATTTCTGATGCCCATTAAAATTTCTTCCAGCCAGAACTCCTGCGGGAGGGAGTACAGACGGATCCATACTGGCGCCATGGTGAAGTCTTCCTTGTCCAGATTAAATCTTTCAGTCCAGAAGTGCAAGAACAGGCCTGCCGAGTTGAAGAAATATGGTCCATTTTCAAAGATTCTGTCCTTGTCCTCTAGATTGTAGAGGATGATTGTGAAGAAACCCTTGGAGCTCAGTTGGAGCTCATACTCGCCTTTGGGGTTCCACCAGTGCTTTATCCACTTGTTGAGGTCGCGCTCAGCCGGCCATAGCCCTAGAAACTTGCCGATGAGTGCATGTTCCCTCATGAACTACATATGTTCACCTACTCTGGTCGAGCTGATGAGGTAGCGCGGCGGTTTCCCTGTTTGTGGGATACATTTTCTCGGTTCCCATTTTCGTGGCTGCTTCGGTTGAGAAGTGCCGGCATCGGTTTCCATATCCATCTTGAAGCCTTGCTCCTTGGCTAGTATCTGCTCGCGCATCTGAGGCGGCGGCTCGAAGGCGGGCCTCGTGATTTTGGGGTCCGATTTTTCATTAGCTGCAACATTTTTGTACGAGGGGGGTTTCCCCCCCTCCTCTGCACCCATCCTTCTGTGGCAGGGAGGCTGATCTAGGAGGTACACCGCTTGGAGAAGTACGAACTGGCAAGCTTGGGGCTGTGTTCAGGCCGTCGCCATTGGTAGGTCTAGACTGTTTAGTAAATGTTTCATGGCAACAACAATTTTATTTATTTAGTATTTAGAAAAATGGAAATCGACCTTATTAATAAGAGCACCTCTTTTGTCAGTAATGTTTTCTGAAATAGCAATCTACCCTATCTCAGTAAAAACAATCTACCGTTTAGTAAATGTTTCATGGCAGCAACAGTTTTATTTCTTTAGTATTTAGAAAAAATGGAAATCGACCTTATTAATAAGAGCCACCTCTTTTGTCAGTAATGTTTTCTGAAATAGCAATCTACCTTATTTTAGTAAAAACAATCTACTGTTTAGTAAATGTTTCATGTCAGCAATAGTTTTATTTCCTTAGTATTTTAAAAAAATAAAAAATGGCAATCCACTTTAGTTTAATAAAGGCAACTTACCTTTAAGTTAAATTTCCTAACAAGCAAATGCCCATCATTGCATTAATTATTGGTTCTAAATTTCTGGCTATTAAATGTATATTAGGGTTGATTTAGATGGCACCTTATGGCATTATGGATGCAATATCGATGGTGTTAGTTATCGCTTCATGAGTAGTGGTTGGTATGTAGGGAATGATCGACATAGATTTTAGTTTTTACGCATTGAGGATTCATGTAGTAGATGATGGATCTAGATATTTATTTTTTGTCTAGTTATTTCTAATGATGGCTTTAAAACTTACTTAATCTGGTGCCCATGAATATTAAGTATTGAATGACATGTTTCCTGATGAATGAGACTTGCGCGCAATGGAAGGATTAATGTAAGGTAATCCTTCATGTTAATGCTTAGGGTAAGGTTAATGTTAATGTATTTGTTTTAAGGTAATGATAGTGTAATGAACGTTTAAATGTTTATGCTAATGGTTATGGAACTGTTAATGTGATGTTGTTATCGTTTCATGGTCAAGATGAGGCAATTGATTATAGATAACATATCAGAGGTAATGTGATGGTCATTTGTAGTTAATGTAAAATAAAATGGAAAAATGGTTGTTCTTTTACTATTGTTGTACTTAGAAGTATAATTTTTATTGCTTGGTTCGCTTGTGTCGGGCGGGATGTAGATACCTCCATGTTCCTCAGAACAATCGCCAGCCTTGAGACCTTAAATGGTTAAAATCGATGGGAACCTGGGCTTGAGCGTTGCTTATGTGTCTTGGAGGTCCTAACCATTGCAGGGCAGGATGGATGGGTGGTCAGTCTTTTTATTGATGAATGATTGTTGTTCCTTGCTTGTAGACACTTGATGTGCGTCATAGGTCATCAGGTTGTGTTGTCATTATACGTGTCATGTTTGTCGTCGGGTGGCGACGCAGAGTTGGATGTATTCATTACCCTTGTACACGCGCACACACACTTTAAAAAAAAAAAAAATCACTTGTTATAAGAGATTTAACGTCGTAACCAGGAGGTTCGTCACAGAATATAGCTCTCAAATTTTATTTTGACTCATAGATAAAATTGCTATACCTGTAATTAATTATTTAACTATGTATGGTTGATCTCTTTTTATTTTCTGCCATAAATTTCTTAGTTTAAAGATACCTATTCTGGTTTATCTTTTTTATTTTTTTAAGTAAAAAAGACAGTACCTTCTATATTAAGTTATCAGAGAAACATTGACAAAATACAGAGAGATATAGTTCTGAGCCACCAAAAATGTTGTCATTTTACCGGAAACCAGCATAGTTTAGAAAATTGTTTTTCTCTCTGTCCTGGCCAAAGGAAACTAGGACAGATGGCCATAGGTCAAGTTTACATGTAGCAACAACATGATTCAACATAAAACAAAATAGCAAAGGAGAACCTAGATATTTGGTGACCTGTCGCCCTTGCCTGTCTGCCACGTGGACCTGGCTAGGATGGCGAATGGTTGCGCACAGAATGGACATTTCCTCTTTGCTGGAGCATTGGAGTACACGTCAAGGAGCAAGTCCAGACGTTGTCCCATGAGAAGGGATATGTGCTTCTGGTCTACCATGTGGCCTCAGAGTTTGAACACCAGAGCCAGATGCTCTACATGGAGGAAAGGACCATGAAAGTCATGATTACCTGCGTGATCGAAGATTTCGTTCCCCACTTCCACGTTCATCCCAGATCTGGCCTTGATCTTAGTCAGTTCTGTACCGATCGCTTCCTCCTTCATCCCTGATTTGGTCTCATCCATGTTCCCTTCGTCGTAAGCCTTGTCCTGAGCCTCGTCCTCGATTGTTACTTGCTCAACATGGCTAGTGGGGCTATAGTCACCCGTCCACAGTATCTCTTCAACGATACACACATGGAATTCTTCTGCCCCCTCGTCTTTAGGACCGCTACCATCCTATAAGTCCGACGCCATGGCTTGGGGTTCCGAGGTGGTCACAAATTCCTCCACGGATGATGTTTCTTCAACATAGCAGGTTGGAAACTCGTCTGCGGCACCACCCTCCAGATTGCTTCTAGGCTCAATTGCCATGGTATGACTGCTACGCTCTATCCCAGTCTCAACAATAATGGCATGCAGAGCCAATTGGTCAGTGCATGCCCTCTTCCGGAGAATGGAGGTCGCCATCGATAGAGTGCATTCCAGGTTCTTCCTCCTTTTCCTTTGCTCTTTGTGGGTGTACCAGGTCGAGCCACAACGAGGCCTACCTCGCTTCCAGGTCATTTTTGTTGAGTGGTGGATAACAATGCAGAGAGAATGCAACGAAATGAAAGTGAGCCAAGATGATAAGGAACCAGAGCTGCACCAGATCTCCCAACCAATAGGGAGGTCCAAAATGAGAGCGAACCAGCTCTGTCCAGGCGCTCGAAATTTTGAATTACCAAATGAAGAATTCGCCTGGCTATCCATAAACCCTGTCATGTTGAGTGCGGTATGAGCAAGAGATTTCGCACGAGGGAGGAGTCCCTCCTTCGTATAGAGACTGTAATGGTCGGCTACCATCGTAAATGCGGAGAGGATGGGTGGCATCCATCAACATTTATGCTGTGAATCAATGTAGAGCCAGGTGGCGAGGCATTTCCACGTGTCACCCCATCTGGGGCTATTCTGGTTTATCTTTGATTTATATCTGAATTGCATTTTATTTTACCCGAAGTTATTACCTGTATAAACCCTCTCGAGGTTGCATATTGGTAGTTATTATTTCGATCTTGTGTAGGTGTGTATGTTGTAGGGGAAAACAGATCCATGGATTTTCAAACCTAAGAAATTAAATCTTGGGATGTACCAAATTGAGAGAAATAATTATTGAAGCCAAAGATTATCTACATTGTCGATAGCGCTCGAAATCCTCTACTACATTGTCTACAGTGCTCATAATCTTCAACTCCTCCCTTTTTTATTTCAAGAACTGGGTCTCATTGTTAATAGGATCTTTCTGTTTCCGGAAGTACCACAACCTTCAATGGGATTCCGAGATGCTTCAATATGGAATAGGGATCTATTGCATTCTCGAAGGTTGCAGACTAAATGAGGGAGGCATGAGATAATATTGTTGGCCTCGTCAAGTGGGAAATTCCAAGACCTATATATAGAAAATACTGAATAGATTTGTAAGGATGATGGATGAAGGAAGGAAGGATTATTGTCGAAGACCAGGCCCCTCTAATATTGAATCTCAATCTATTTTGTATTTGTTGAAATCTCCCTTGTCTTCAAAAATAATGTGTTTATTTTTCTTACTCTAGACTCGTGGAAATATTTTAACACACGACTCATCCTTTCCAAAACCCTATTCTAGTTGAAGATCCCTTAACTTTGAATATCACCATCGCTTACAGATTATCCTGTAGGAGATCCCCATCTTACCATTTTCAAACTTAGTGAAATGAGTTTTCATTTGTCATATATTAGTAATGACGTCTTCACAATCTCTATCATGAGCTAGACATAAAATGATACTGTTGAGATGCACAACCTCTATTCAAAGCCTTATTGTGGTTTACGCTATTTAAAGCCCTAAAACATGTAAACCCTAGCTAGCTATGTACCCATGCAAATATATGCGTTGAAATTTTTTTCACTCGGATCGTGGAAGGGATTTTCCCAATGTTCACTTGTAGCTTCTAGTCACATTTTATTCTGGATGAAGATATCATCTTGATATGATTTCGATAATTTGATTAATGATTTACCTGCTAATATCACTCAGTCATCGATGTGAAGAAAACTAGTGAACCTTTAGACTCCTTGACTTTAGCGCTTCTTACGTGGTACTTGGTATGTGTTGTATTGTATCTTGATATCTGTGGTGTTTTCTTAACACTAAATCTTGGTGACTGGACTTGTAGAATGGTCCAAGTTAATACACTTGGAGTTTTGATAGAAGCCTAACATTTTAGAATATGATTAAACATAATGCCAAATTCAATAACTAGGAAGTATTATAACTATTAATTCTACATATATTGTTAAGGTGTAACTTGTTATTAAGTTTCATAGAAATGATGATTTATGAGGAATAATGGCTTTTGTTGTAATTTTGTTATTACTCAACAAGTTCCATGGTATTATTGAAAATTAATTTGTTCTTATATTTATTTATAACTCAATAAAGGAAATGGTATATCTGGATAATTTACCACCTAATATGCCATTTTCCAAGTATTACAATACTTTATTTACATCATCTTTCTTAAAGCATTCCAGTAGCACATAGTTATAGTTGTTCCCAAAGAGAAATTCATTGACAAGTTGATATTGCGAAAAATTAATTCATAACACCTTTGCTTCCTTGCATCTAAGTAATTATGAGTATATCTATGTTGTAAATAGTATTTCAAATCATGATACAATGAATCCATGTCAACAGGTATGTAGAGGGAATCAAATGAATACATTGAAACTTCATTATGCGAACTTGACTCTTCTACATTCACTATACATAACCCTTATCTATGGACAATGGATGTTTATCTATGGACAATGGATGTAGGATTAATGTCAATATTTTACTTTCACCAAATTCCTTCCTAATAAAAAGAGACCTAATGGTAACATGAACAATTACCTTTGTGTTTCTTTTCAATATGTAAGGCCTAGATTTCTTGATTGATTTAACCATATCATATGCTTGTTTCTCAACCACTATATAATTGATTTCAAAACCTTGAAAATCCACACTAATAAATGATATGATAAACTCATTCCCTTTCTCATATTTTTGAGTTATTACAAAAATGAGGGAGTTATTCAATGACAAATTATACATGTATAAATATTTACTGAAGACTGGACTAGAGAAGGATGGAGTGACTTCCATGGTAGATTTGTTCTTCTCAAAATATTATCTCTCAACATCCATCCACTGAAATACTGATCCAGATTTTATGAGAAGAACATAAATGAATATAGATTATTATTATTCTTAAGACAGAGACACAAGAATAACAAAGATGCAATAACAGAGATACAATAAAACTGGTTTCTATTCAATAATAAAATATGTTGAAACTGTAAAATGCAACGAAAAACAAGCTTGCTAGAATGATGTTAACTTATTGAGAAGAGATGTGATGGTTTCACTCATTCACACTAAGATGGTTACAATAAGGCTCTCCAATAATTTTTACAATAAACAAGAATGCCAAAACCATAGACATCCAAAAACCTAACCCTAGGAGGGGAATCGCCGAAAGTCATGTGGGCCCCGTTGGGGTAAGCTAGTATATCAACTTCCCAGGGTCATAAATTTTGCATATGATCTTCATTTTAGGTGCATGATAGCCCATTGGAAAGGTTTATCCGAGAAACAAATATGTTTCCGTCAAAATCTGACTCAGTCTATATTTTGACTATGGAGAGCCCTAAAAATGTTGTTTAGGGTCTCAAAACAACCCTGAAAGTCAGGGACTCGAAAACTAGGAAAAAATTGCCAAACTAGAAAACTAGCAAAATGAGTTAGTTAGAATAGGTGGGAGGCCACCAAAATCCATATGGATCAATCCTCCCCCATTATGAAGCAATGGTATCCATTGCGTTGAGGGCCCCCATAATATGAGGAAATTTCTGTTGAATTTGGCCCTAGGTGAGCTACTTGCTTTGGTGCATGAGATGCCCTCCTTTGAAAACCCGATAAAGTTGGATCCTTTGCTGGAGAGTGCTATTGGCCTATGTGTCTAAATATAATCAATGAATTCTTGTTTCATGCAGTCTGGTTCGATCTCTGTTGGTGTCAACTGTTCTTCTATATTTGAGGTGTCCAACAATGGTGGGAAGTATGGCCGAAGGAGATCCACGTTGAACATTGGTTGTAGTCCAAGGAAAGGAGGAATGTTAAGCTCAAAATCATTGTCACCCACAAACTTGGTGATGGTGTAGGGTCCGTAATAGAGTGGGTGAAGCTTTCTATGGGGCCTTGTAAGGTGTTGTTTCTGCAAGTGTAACCACACTTTGTCTCCCACCTGAAACTTGTGTGGCACCCAGTGTTGATCATGGCGCTTCTTGTACTTGGCATTGGACTTCTATAAAATATATTGAACCTGTTGGAAGATGTGCTAGATCCACTCAATGAATCAAGAGGCTTTGTCATCTTTAGTTGGAGTAGGTGATGAATCAGTCGGGGTGGCTGCAAGAGGTAGTGCAACATCCATGGGACCCAATGGTTGGAATCCAAACCCGACCTGAACAAGGTTGTGGCCGATTGAGCTATGCTGAACATAAGGAAGAATCTCATCCCATGTGTGGGGATGCTTGTAATTGTACATGCATAGGATATGCACTATCATCCGATTGACGACCTCAGTTTGACCATCTGTCTGGGGGTGGAAGGTAGTGGACTTGGTGAGATTGGTGTCCAACAGTGACCAAAGGATTGACTAGAATGTGTTGAGGAATTGAATGTACCGATATGAGATAATGGTTTTTGGGATTCCAAAATGTACCCATAATCGTTCAAAGAATATCTTGGCAGTGGCATTTGCTGTGATGCTCTTCTTGTAAGCAGCCAGGATCACCATCTTGGAGAAATGATCAACAACCACAAATACATAGTTGTTTCCCTTATTGGTGGATGGAAGGCCTGACATGTAGTCCATTGATATGGATTCCCATGGTCTGTCAGGAGTAGGAAGGGGTTGTACATGCCATGTTTCTTAGTGGTCAGTTTGGAAATAACACAGACAGTGTAGGACCTGATATACTTGCTGACACCTTGTCGAGGTTTCGACCAGTAGAAATGTTTCTGCAACACTACCACTATTTTTTTGCTATAAAAGTGTCCTGCCACCCGACTGTAGTATGATTCCAAAATCATCTTTGCTCTCTCGCTTGATGGAACGTAGAGATGGACCAGTCGACACAACAACCCATCCTGGATATGGAAATTAGCGAAAATTGATTTTGCACCCAACATTTGGTATGTAGTGGAGAAGACAGGGTCTGTATCATAGAGGTTGGGCCATCCGAAGGTCTCGTGGTTGCAGGAGTATAGCACCGTGGTGAGTGGCGCAACTGGAGTTCGACTGAGGAAATCAACTTATCGGTTGGTACTACCTGTTTTATACTTGATGTTGAGGTGGAACTGTTGCAAGTATGTGGACCACTTCTGATTGTGATCATTCTACAATTTTCCAAGTGTCTGCATGAACTGCAATGGTTTATGATTCATGTGGATGACTGTCTCGTTCCCAAGAATGTAATATCTCCATTGGTGGAAGGCTTGCAAAATGGAGTACATTTCTTTGTTGTAAGTAGGGTACTTACATAAAACATCTGAAAGTGTCTCACTATGATAGGCCATGGGGTGGCCATGTTGAGTGAGAAATGTTCCCACAACATAGTCTGAAGCATCTGTCTTGATCTCAAAGGGTTGCTACAGGTTTGGTAATGAAAGTAACAGGGCTGAGCACAAGCGTTTCTTTAAATCATCGAATCCTTGTTGTTGGGACAGGCCCCACACAATTTTTTCCTTACCACCACCCCTGGTTACTTGGTTGAGGGCCCATGCAATATGGGAGAATCCCAACATGAACCTATGATAGAAATTGGCAAGGCCTAAAAATATTCGAAGCTCAGTGAGTGTGGTTGGGGATGGAAAATCATGGATGACCTAGATATTTCCTGGATCCACATGCACACCTTGTTGATCCATGATGTAGCCTAGGTAATGGACCCGGTCCATGTCAAAGGATCATTTTTCAAGGTTGGCATATTGCTTGTGCTATCGCAGGGTGTGAAAAACCCATTGAATGTGTTGCAAGTGTTTCTCCCAAGTCTTTCTATAGATGAGGATGCCATCTAGATACACCACAACAAAAGTATTGGTGAAAGGTCACAGGATATCGTCCATCATCCTCATGAAAATTATTGGATAATTTTTCAAACCAAAGGGCATGAACAACCATTCAAAAATACCTTTTGTTAACTTGAAGGTTGTCTTTCATACATATGTCTGTCCTATGGGGACCTGGTGGTAGCCATACTTCAAATCAATCTTACTGAAGTATTTTAGCCCCTTGCGATAATCAAGGAGGTCGTCGATGATGGGAATTGGGTACTTTAAATTATAACCTTGTACAATATCTACTGTAAACAGATATTCAGAAAAGAACATAAAATATATAATGGAAAATACAAACATTACATAGAGTTTTTTCCCCTGGAAACACAAACCGGGAAAACCAACATATTCTATATTCATTCATGTGTTACAATGTTTACAATACAAAATACATATAAGAGCCAGCGACATCCAAAACCCTAACCCAATGACCTGGATTAGTCCAAAACCCTAATTCCTTAACCGAAAATAGAAAACCATCAGCAAAGAAACCATGTGCTGAAAAACCACCTAAATATAGTGTGGTCCCAAAAAATGTGGTCCTGATCTTCTCTTTCTACATTGTGTTCCATTCATGTATTGGCATTCATAGTCATCAACAGGATAATATTATTCTTTGACCGCATCCACAAAAAAATTCCAAGTGGGATCAACCCCATATACTCCAGATTCCTCTGTGGAAATTTTCTCCCAGTGCGTTTCCCACCAATGTTTGACATGGGGGAGATCCTTGAGGAGTGCAAAGGTGATATTTTTCCTGTCGAAAAAATTTTGAACAGAGAAATAACCTTCTAATAGATTTAACCATTTTTCTAGGGCATCTGCATCTATTTGACCTTCAAATATGGGAATATAAAAATGAACTTGCACTTTGAAGGGAGAGATTCCTCCGAAATGGCCTCTTGATGAAAATGCTCCTGTTGCTATCAGTAGACATTGAAGGATGTGTAAAAAATTCTCCATCATTTCATCCCTCTGTCGCGCGAGAACTTGATCAAGTAATATATTAATAGAATCTTTTGCTCCGTCGTTTTTCTTTTCTATTGCCATTGAGGGTTTCTTGGGCGTGCGAGATTGATTTTCCTCAAGAGAGACAAACTCGAGGCCCAACTAGCTATACTTGGACCTCGTCGAGGACATGCACTGAAAAACAATCAAGAGTAGCATTCTCTGATGCCACTGGTCTAGATTATTTTTTTAACGAAATGAAAGCATAGATATTATAATTAAATATGCATGAAAATTGCTAGAAATAGAGAAATACAACAATACTTGATTTCTATTAATGAAAGAATTGTAAAGAGACTGTAAAAATATAGAGTGTCAGATTCCCTAGAATTGTGGCATCTTTATCTCTAAGAAGATATGTGAGGACTATGCTCATTCACAAGAAGATCATTATAATGAGTCTCTAAAGGCCTTTTTATGATAAACATGAATTCCAAAACCCTAGACATCCAAAAAACTAACCCTAGGAGATGAAACGCCAAAAGTCATGTGGGCCACGTTTTGGTAAGTTAGTACATTAACTTCCCGAGGTTGTAACGTTTTCATACGATTTCCGTTTTAGGCACGTGATAGCCCATTGGAAAGGTATTTTCGAGAAATATGCATTACACAGTTAAACTCTAATTCTGTTTATAATTTGACTATGGAAATCCAAAAAAATACTGTATAGGGACCCAAAATGGCCCTGGAAGTACAAGAAGATGTGCTGACATAAAAAAATACAAAATAAGTGAGTTGGATTAGGTGGGAGGCCACCTGTATCCACCTGGAAGATGTACAGGGATTCAAACAACCTCGAAGTGTAGAACTCACAATTACAAAGAAGTACAAAAGAACGTGTTGCACTAAAAATTGAAAAGAGGAGCCAGTTGGAACAGGTGGGTGGCTACCAATATCCACTTGGATCAATCCTCCCCCCTTAGGAAGCATTGGTATCCATTGCATTGAGTGCCCAAGGAAGAGGGGAAAGAATTTTTTGAATATGATGCTTGGTGAGTTGTGTGCCTTGTTGGAGAAGTTGTTCTTCTTGGCTTGTGGAAGACGGTCAAAAACCTGTTGTTGGAGGGGTTGAATCTGTTCCACCAACCTATTGTCTCTAGGTTGGATGGGGCATTGTGTAGGCACCATTGTAGGTGAAGAAAAAATATCTTTTGTCTCTTCGAAAATATGTTTTTTATGAATAGAAGGTGTTGAGGTTTCAGTGGTTGTAGTGGTCTTCTGTGCATCCTTTGAACAGACTGTGAAGAGGATGAATTTTGTAGTATGAGAGATTACCTTGCATTTTTTTTTTGGTGGAGCAATAGTCAGAACTACCTTTGGTATCTTGTAGAGATGACCTCCTAGAGTAATAATGACACTACGAGATCTAGAATCATAGAAAACATGATGTTTCCACATATATGGTTGGCCCAAAACAACATCATAGACATAAATTGGGGCAATATCACACACTACCTCATCCTTGAAGGGATGGATTCCATAGGACAAGCGACACTACTAGCTGATGCAAAGATCTCATCCGTGCTAAAGCCACCTGATGTTGTATGGCTGCAAGTGTGGTGTTTTTTACAACCCCAATTGTTTGATGACCTTAGCTGAGATGAGGTTCTTTTGGCTATTGTTATGAAAAATGAAATGCAATGGGATCCCCCTCACCCACATATGTGAATGGAAGAGGTGCTCCCCCTCTTCAGGATCTACTGGTTCTTCTAGCTGAATTGTTGTGGTTGCGACAATAACAATGGGGTCTATGTTGATAGTCTATTTGTTTTCAATGTTTTCTAGATCAGATTTCTCATCAGGGTTTGGTTCTGTGTATTTGAACTCAACCACCAATGTATTCTTCGAGCGACATTCATCGGTGTTGTGCCAGGGGATTTTGTGGAATTCACACCACTTCCCGGTGTCATTCTTCGTCTTTACTTTACCCTTTTTGTCATGTGTCTTGGACTGGTTTTCTAGAGGTGGTTGGTTAGGGTCGTCTTTATTGTTCTTTGGTTGTTGCATATTTGCAGACCCAAATTCCCATTTTTTCTGGTGCCTAAATTTCTGCTCTATTTTGACATCATATTGATAGGTATCTCCCAATGATGAGATGTTTAGGAAATCCATTTTTCTTTGGATGTACCTATGAATATCCCCATGGTATTTCAGAACCATATTTTGCTTGGAGTATTTGATACCTAGCTTGGTGCGCAAGGTATGGAAAGTATTTTTGAAGTCCGTCACTGTTTGGCCTTTCTCTTGCCGTGGTGTGCTCCATCTCATGTACTGGTATTCATAGTTATCAACAAGACAATATTGTTCTTTGACCGCATCCACAAAAAAATCCCAAGTGGGTTTGGCCCCATATACTCCAGATTCCTCTGTGGAACTTTTCTCCTAGTAAGTTTCCCACCAATGTTTGACATGGGGGAGAGCCTTGAGGAGTGTGAAGGTGATATTTTCCATATCGAAAAATATTTGAACAAAGAAATAACCTTCTAATATTTTTAACCATTTTTCTACATCTTCATCATTATGACCTTAAAATATGGGAATATAAAAATTAACTTGTACCTTGAATGTAGAGGTTCCTCCAAAATGGCTGCTTGATGAATATGCTCCTTTTTCTATCGACAGACATTGAAGGATGTGTGCAAAATTCTCCATCATTTTGTCCCTCTATCGTGTGAGAGTTTTCTTGAAAGAGATTAATAAAAGCTTCTTCTCCATCGTTTTTCTTTTCTTCCGCCATTGAGAGTTTCTTGGGTATGTGAGAGTGATTGTCCTCAAGAGAGACAAACTTGAGACCCAACTAGCTATACTCAGGCCTCGTTGAGGACATGCACTGAAAAACGATCAAGAGTAGCATGTTGTCATATCACTGATTCAGATTATTTTTGGAACGAAATGAAAACAGAGATATTACAATGAAATACACATGAAAATTTCCAGAAACAGAGAAATACAATAATAGTTGATTTCTATTAATGAAAGAATTGTAATGAGACTGTCAAAATACAGAGTGCCAGAGTCACTAGAATGGTAGAAAATTTATCTCTGAGAAGAGATGTGATGACTACACTCATTCGCAAGAAGATCATTACAATGAGGCTTTGAAGGCCTTTTTATGATAAAAAGGAATGCTAAAACCCTAGACATCCAAAAACCTATCCCTAGGAGATGAAACACCAAAATTCATATGGGCCCTGTTTGGGTAAGTTAGTACATTAACTTCCCAGGGTTGTAAATTTTTCATACAATCTTCGTTTAGGCACGTGATAGTCCATTGGAAAGGTATTTTCGAGAAATACGCATTACCCTATCAAAATTTGACTTTGTCTATAGTTTGACTATGGAGAGCAAAAACAACACTATTTAGGGCCCCAAAACGGCCCTGGAAGTACAACAATATGTGCCCACGTGAAAAAATACAAAATAAGCCAATTAGATTAGGTGGGACGACACCAGTATCCACTTGGAAAATGTGTAGGGCTTCAAACATCCTCAGAAGTGTAGAATGCGCAGTTACAAATAAGTACAAAAGAATGTGTTGCACTAAAAAATTAAAATAGGAGCTAGTTAGAACAGGTGGGTGGCCACCAACATCCACCTAGATCAATCCTCCCCCATTAGGAACTAATGGTCTCCATTGTGTTGAGTGCCCAGGGAAGAGGGAAATCATTTTCTGAATCTAATGCCTGGTGAGTTGTGTGCCTTGTTGGAGAAGTTGTGCTTCTTGGCTTGTGGAAGACTGTCACAAACATTTTGCTAGAGGGGTTGAATCTGTTCCTCCAACCCGTTGTCTCTGGGTTGGATGGGGCATTGTGTAGGCACCATTGTAGGTGAAGAAACAATATCTTCTATCTCTTCGACAATCTATTTTTGTTGGATAGAAGGTGTTGAGGTTGCAATGGTATTTTGTGCATCCTTTGAACAGACTGTGAAGAGGATGGATTTTGCAGTATGAGAGATTATCTTGCGGTATTGTTTTGGTGGAGAAGTAGTTAGAACTACCTCTGGTAACCTATAGAGATGACCTCCCAAAGTAATAATGATACTACAGGGTCTGGACTAATAAGAAACATGATGTTTCCACGTATATGGTTGGAAAAAAACAACATCACAGACATCAAGAGGTGCAATATGACACACTATATCATCCTTGAAGGGATGGATGCCATAGAACAGGTGACAATATTGGCTAAGGTGAATATCTTGTCCCTGGTGAAGCCACCCTATGTTGTATGGTTGCGGGTGTGATGTTGTTGACAACCCCAACTGTTTGATGACCTTAGCTGAGATGAGGTTCTTCTAGCTGTCGTTATCAACAATGAAATTCAATGGGGTCCCCTTCACCCACACCTGTGAATGGAAGAGGCACTCCCCCTCTTTAGGATATGATGGTTCTTATAGCTGAATTGTTGTGGTTGTGACATTAGAAGTGGTGTCTGCGCCGATGATCTATTTTTTTTCAATATTTTTTGGATCGGATTCCGAATTAGGGTTCAGCTTCGTGTCTTTGACCACTGCCACCAATGAATGTTTCGAGCAACATTCATCGGTGTTGTCCTAGGGGATTTTGTGGAAGTTGCACCACTTCCCAGTTTCATTCTTCATCTTTAATTTACCCCTTTTTTCTGGTGTCTTGAACTGTTTTTCTAGAGATTGTTGGTTAGGGTCATTTTTACCATGCTTTGGTTGTTGCATATTTGTAGACCCAAATTCCCATTTGTTCCGGTGCCTAAATTTCAGCTCGATTTTGACAACATATCGATAGGAAGCTCCCAATGATGATATGTTTAGGAAATCCATTTCGATTTTGATGTACATATGCAGAGCCCCATGAGATTTCAGAACTAGATGTCGCTCAGAGTCTTTGATACCCAACTTGGTGCGCAAGGTATGGAAAGTATTTTTGAACTTAAACACTATTTGTCTCTTCTCTTTTTACAGTGTGGTCAATTCATGTACTGGTCTTCATAGTTATCGACATAATAGTACTGTTCTTTGACTGCATCCACAAAAAAATTCCAAGTGGGATCGACCCCATATACTCCATATTCCTCTGTGGAAATTTTCTCCCAGTAAGTTTCCCACCAATGTTTGACATGGGGGAAATCCTTGAGGAGTGCGAAGGTGATATTTTTCCTCTCAGAAAATTTTTGAATAGAGAAATAACATTCTAATAGATTTAACCATTTTTCTAGGGCATCCACATCTATCTGACCTTCAAATATGGGAATATAAAAATTAACTTGTACTTTGAAGGGAGAGGTTCCTCCAAAATGGCCTCTTAATGAAGACCTTCTTGTTGCTATTGACAAACATTGAAGGATGTGTGCAAAATTCTCCATTATTTTGTCCCTCTGTCACGAGAGAGACTGCTCAAGCAACATGTTCATAGAATATTTTTCTCTGTCATTTTTTTTTTCTACCACCATCGAGGGTTTCTTGGGCATGCGAGAGTGATTGTCCTCAAGAGATACAAACTCGAGACCCAACTGGATATACTTGGACCTCATTGGGGACATGCACTGAAAAACAATCAAGAGAATCATGCTCTGATACCACTGATCTAGATTATTTTTGGAACGAAATGAAAGCATAGATATTATAATGAAATATGCATGAAAATTGCCAGAAACAGAGAAATACAACAATAATTGATTTCTATTAATGAAATAATTGTAAAGAGACTGTAAAACTACAGAGTGCCAGACTCGCTATAATGGTGGCATCTTTATCTCTAAGAAGAGATGTGACGTCTATGCTCATTCACAAGACGATCATTACAATGAGGCTCTAAAGGCCTTTTTATGATAACCATGAATGACAAAACCCTAGACATCCAAAAATCTAACCCTAGGAGATGAAACTCCAAAATTCATATGGGCCACTTTTAGGTAAGTTAGAACATTAACTTCTTGGGGTCGTAACGTTTGCATACGATCTTTGTTTTAGGCACGTGATAGCCCATTGGAAAGGTCGTTTTGAGAACTATGCATTACACCATCAAACTCTGACTCTTTCGATAGTTTGACTATGGAAAGCCAAAAAAACACTGTTTAGAGACCCAAAACGGCCCTAGAAGTACAACAAGATGTGATGACATGAAAAAATACAAAATAAGTGTGTTGAATTAGGTGGGACACCACCAGTATCCACCTAAAAGATGTTTAGGGATTCAAACAACCCTAGAAGTGTAGAACCCACAATTACAAAGAAGTACAAAAGAATGTGTTGAACTAAAAATTGGAAGAGGAGCTAGTTGGAACTTGTTGTTTTCTTTGAATACAGGGGGTTGTAGGGTTACATAGTCAATAATCTAGGGCAGAAATGCCCATGGATCCTCTACACTAAGAGAAATTCCCAGTGGTCACAAATTTTGTTAATGAGTCTGCAACATTCTTCAAAGTGTCCACCTTCATCAGTGATACTTTATTTTCTTCAATCATGTCTCTCACAAAGTGATATTGAACATCAATGTGCTTTGTCTTTGAATGATAAGCAGGGTTCTTCACCAGAAAAATTTCACTTTGACTGTCACACTCTATCCTTATAGATTGTTGTACCAACCCAATAACTGAACACAATCTTTGTAACCATACTGCTTCCTTACTTGCATTAGTGGCTGCCATGCATTCAACTTCTGTAGTTGAAAGTGCCACTATATCCCATCTTTTTCTCATCCAACTTATTTCTCCTCCAAGCAGGTTAAACACATACCCGCTTGTATATCTCCTACGATACAAATCTCCAGCCCAGTTTGCATCCACAAAGACATGTATATCCACTACTCTGTCCAATCCTGATCTTCCTTCGTAGCACAATCCATAGCTAGTAGTGCCACACAAATACCTGAAAACCCTTTTTATTGATGTCCAATGCTCCTTCCCTGGTTTTGACATATACTTGCTCAAAACTCCCACAACATGTGCAATGTCCGGTCTAGTATAGACCATTTCATACATCAAACTACCAACTACATTTGCATATGGAACATGAGACATGCCCTCCTCTTATTCATGTGTCTTGGGACACTAATCCACAAATAACTTTACACCAACAGGAATAGGAACCTTGACCGGTTTACATTCCTACATATTAAACCTCTACAATATTGTCTTGACATATTTTATCCGATTTAACCAGAGTTTCCTCCTTTTCTGATCTCTTTTAATTTCCATGCCCAAAATGAAATTTGAAGCACTGAGATCCTTCATGTCAAATTTAGAGGACAACTGAGTTTTCACATCCTAGATAATCCCCTTGTTGTTTCCTATCAACAACATGTCATCCACATATAAGACCAAATAAATAAAATGATCACCAATTAATTTAAAATATACACATTGATCTTCTTTGCTTCTTGTGAATACAAGTCCCATCATATAAGTATCAATTTTTTTATACCACATTCTTGGGGATTGTTTTAAACCATACAAGGACTTTTTCATCTTGCATACCAACTCCTTCTTTCCCTTCACAACATAACCATGAAATTGTTTTATGGTTGCTTCATAAAAAAATCTTCTTCCAAATACCCATGAAGGAATGTTGTCTTCACATCCATTTGTTCTATTTCAAAATCAAATGCAGCAGCAACAAATAACAAAAATCTTATGGAGGTTAACTTGGCAACATGAGAAAAAATCTCACCAAAATCAATTCCCTCAACTTGGGAATAACCCTTTGCTACTAACTGAGCTTTGTATTTCTCCACCTTTCCTTCTTCATTCAAATTCTTTTTAAATACCCATTTGCCACCAATGGGATTTCTTCCAGTTGGAAACTCCATTATATCCCAAGCCTCATTCTTATCCAAAGATGCCATTTATTCTTCCATGGCCCTTTTCTAGAGATTTCCATCCTCTGAATTCACTGCCTCCCTGACAGTTCTAGGATCATCATCAATAATAGACAAAGAAAAATTTGAACAGAAATAAGATGGACTATACCTTTCCGGTATCCTTCTTTCTCGATCTGATCTCCTCAATACTGGAGTATCAGGATCTTCTTCTTTTGATTCATGTTCTTCTGTAGAGTCTGATTCATCATCATTTAAATCAAACTCTATTTTCTCTGGTTCTTCCTTACTTGGTAGGACTTCATGTTTAACAACATCCTTCATTTCTCTAAATACCACATCTCATCTATACACTACCTTCTTAGTTTCTGAGTTCCAAATATTATAACCTTTGAGACCATATTTATATCCAATAAAGATACATTTTTTAGCCTTCTTATCTAGCTTACTCCTGTTTTCCTTTGGAACATGAACATATGCATCACAACCAAATACCTTAAGATGTGTGAGAGAAGGTTCCTTACCAGTCCATACCTCTTTTGGAGTCTTGTCATCCAAAGCTGATGAGGGTGATCTATTGACCAGATAACATGCAGTGCCCACTGCCTCTGCCCAGAATTCTTTCCCTAACCCAACACCACTAAGCATGCACCTTGCTTTTTCCATCAACGTCCCGTTCATCCTTTTTGCAACTCCATTCTGTTGAGGTGTATATGAAGTAGTATTCTTCCTTGCTATACCACACTTCTTACAGAATTCTTCAAATTCATTCTCACAGAACTCTCTACCATTATTTGTCCTCAACACCTTAATTATTTTCTCTATTTGATTCTCAACAAGAGGCTTAAACTCTTTAAACATGTCAAAGACTTCAGATTTATTCCTGAGGAAATATATCCAATTTTTCCTCTAGAAGTCATTTATAAATGAGACATAGTACACAGATTTTCCCAATGATGGGACCGACACAGGTCCAAAAACATCACTATGAACTAGCTGTAAAATTCCTTCTTCCCTCGTTGCACCAGAGAGGAATCTTACCCGATTCTACTTTCCACATAGATAATGTTCATAGAAATCAAAATCTAGAGAGAAGTTAGACATACCTTCAACCAAACCTTTACCGTGTAGTAGTCGAAGACCCTTCTCTCTGATATGCCCCAGTCTTTGATGCCACAACAAAACCTTTTCTCCATAGACTGTAGGAGTTCTTTCTTCTTCAACTCCAATATCAGGAACAATGGAGCTATTACACCCATTACTAATAGTGCTTCCTAGCATCTTATATAGAGTTCCAAAATAAACTTCCTTCATCAACACCATTGCTCCTCGAACCATCCTGCAAGTTCCCTTTTCAAATATTGTTTTTACCCCTGCATCTTCCATTTTTCTTAAAAAAATCAAATTTCTAGCCATACCTGGGATGTGAAGAACACCGGGAAGTGTTCTAATCCTTCCATATATGAGCATCAACTTGACCCTTCCTCTTCCTATGATTCTGGTTGTCGAATCATTACCTAAGAAAACATTACCTCCATCATACCTTTCATACTTATAGAACCACTCCCTATGGGGAGTCATACAAAAGGATGCACCAGAGTCAATCAACCATGCCTCATGATCTACATGTGTGATTGAAGAGGCCAAGTACACATCCCCTCCTTCTTCCTTGGAGGTATTTTATTATGTAGAAGAAGATTCTTCAGATCCCTTCTTTTTCTCAACTTTGGATCTACACTACTTCTTATAGTGCCATTATTTTCCACATATCCAACATACCCTTACAAAATTTCCAGGAGATTTAGATCTACCCTTAGACTTAGATCTCCCACTTGAGAAATAAGATCTATTTCTTTCATGGGAACGTCCTCTTGCAAATAATGCGTCTGTTTTATGTCATTCCATATTCTTCCGTCTCATCTCTTCCAACAACAAGGACGAGACCACTTATTCAAACTTCAAAGAAGTTGTATTACTACCTATGGCCACAAACAGACTATCCCACGAGTCTGGTAAAGAACACAACAAATTGATACATTTATCTTCATCTAAAATTTTAATCTCAACAGATACTAACTGACTTACCATAGTATTGAAGGCATTCAAATTCTTTTCCACCGAGTCTCCATCTCTCATCCTCAGGTTATACAAATTCTTTCTCATGAATAGTTTATTTACCATGGATTTAGACTGATACAACTTCCCCAACTTTTCCCATAAATCCTTGGTTGTAGATTCCTCTAACACATTCAGTAATACTGAATCAGAGAGACACAATCAGATTGTGCTCTTTGCCTTCCGATCCAACTTTTTCTAGTCATCTGCAGAAGTTCCTGTAGGTGCAATACCTGGATCTACCATAATCCACTGATATTTGTCCACCAACAGATCTTCCATATTGAGCTTCCAAAGCTCAAAAAATTTCCCATTAAACTTCTCAATCTCCATATTCGAATTGCTTGCAATTTCTTTTCACTTGAAAAACAGTGCCGCAGATCTCCCACTGTAACAAGGCATATCATAGCCCCGAGCCAAACTCTTGACCACAAAGGAATCCCCCTGAAGCCAATAAATCTTTGATACCAAATGTAAATTCTAACCTTGTGCAATATCTACTGTAAACAAATATTCAGAAAAGAACAGAAAATATACAATGGAAAATACAAACATTACACAGAGATTTTTCCCCTAGAAACCCAAACCGGGAAAACCAACATATTCTATATTCATTCATGTATTACAATGTTTACAATAAAAAATACATATAGGAGTTAGTGGCATCCAAAACCCTAACCCAATGACCTGGATTAGTCCAAAACCCTAATTCCTTAACTAGAAATAGAAAACCATCGACAAAGAAACCATGTGCTAAAAACCGCCTAAATATAATGCGGTCCCAAAAAATGCGGTCTCAAAAAATGCAGTCCTAAAAAATGCGCATACGCTTCGACACTACTACACATGAAAAGAATATAAAAAATACCCAACAGGTTCTGATTCCTGACTGTGAGTTTATTTAGGGTCCAATAATCAATGCAGAGTCTCTAGGTCTTGTATTTCTTCTGCACCAGCATGATTGGGATACCAAAAGAGGATGAGCTGGGACAAATGTGCCCCTTGTGGATAAGTTCTTGGATCTATCACTTGATCTCCTCATTCTCTAATAGAGAGAAGCGATATACTGGCCCATTGGGAAGTAGTGTGTTGGGGGTCAGATCGATGGGATGCTTGACCTAACAGTGTAGAGGTACCCCTATAGGTGAGGATGAGATATCTTTGTATTCTTCTACGACCTTCTCCACTTGCTTCTATTGTGTGGAGAGGTCGGCCACAGAGGCCCTATATGTGGTCACAATATTTTGCTCACTCTAAGAGAGAATCACAAAGAATACAAACTTCCCAGTCTGAGAGATGACCTTCTTGCATTGCTTGGCATAGATAAAGGAAATAGAACTAGGTGGGACTACCTCAGGTATCTTGTATAATTTCTTGTTCAAAGTAATAATAAAACTGTGAGGCCTAGACTCATATACATCATGATGTTTCCATAAAAAAGGTTGTCCCAAAAGAACATTACAAACTTTGAGAGGAACAACATCACACAATACCTCATCTTTGAAGGGCTTGATGTTGTATGACATGCGACATTGTTGGCTGAGGTGAACATCGATTCCTTGGAGGAGCCATACAATGGTGTAGGGATGTGGGTGTGATGTTGTCAGTAGGGCTATCCACTTGATGACCTCTTCTGAGATGAGGTTCTTCTAGCTACCACTATCAATGCTAAAGTGCATTGGGGTGCCTTTTACCCACATCTGTGAATGAAAGAGGCACTTACCTTCTTCTTTCCCATCTGGTTCACTAGGATGGACCTTGGTGGCATAAAAAATGAAACTGGGTTTCGCATCAATGATTCATCTCCCTCCTTTTTGTTCTGAATCAGAGTCAGAACCCACATCTGACTCAAAGGATTTCACCTCAGGCACCAATGATTACTTGGAGAAACAATCAACAGTGTTATTCCAGGGGCTCTTATGGAAGTCACTCCACTTACCGATATCTTTCTTTGTCTTTCTGATGTCCTTATTTTCTTGTGGCCTAGACTTGTTGTCATGATTTGGTCTGTATTTTCTCTGTCTTTTTTTCTACGGGTTGGGGCTTCCCTTTACTTTCTTCTAATGTGAAGGTTTCCCAGAACCAAATTGTCGTGTCTTTTGTTTAATATTTTTCATGATTTTGACAACATATCGATAGGCCGCACCCGAGGAAGAGATGTCCAAAAACTCCATTTCGGCCTAGATGTATCTATGTAGACCACTGCGATACTTAAGCACCATATTCCACTCAAAATATTTGATACCCATCTTGGTGCACAAGGTATATAATATATTCGTGAACTCTAGCATTGCTTGGTCTCTTTCTTGCCGCAGTGTGGTCCATTTTGTATACAGGTCATCATAACTTTCGACAGGGTAGTATTGTTCCTTGATAACATCATTGAAGGACTCCCAGTTGACCGTGATTATAAATAATGAGGGTTACTTTGTTTCCTTTTTCTCACATAAAGTCTCCCACCAATCTTTAACATGGGGGAATACTTTAAGGAGAGCAAACATAATCTTTTCTCTGTTCGAAAATTTATGGACATAAAAATACCCTTCTAGCATATTTAACCATTTTTCTACAACATCTGCGTCTATTTGACCTTCAAATATGGGAATATAAAAGTTGATTTGTACCTTTAAGGGGGCGATGCCTTCATTTGAGGAAGATGCATCACCTGTTGGTAGCCTCCGAAGGATTTACGCAAAACTATCCATCATTTCATTCCTCTGTTGCGTGAGGGATTCCTCGAGCAACATTTTGAAAGGATCTCCTATGCCATCGTATTTATTTTATCCCACCATGAGAGGTCACTTGGGTGTGCAAGAGATTTTGTCCTCAAGAGAGACAAGATCGAGACCCAATTCTTTGTAGCCTGACCTCATCGGGGACATGCATTAAGAACGATAAGGAGCAGACTGCTATGATACCATTGTTCCAGATTTTATGAGAAAAACAAAAATGAATACAGATTATTATTATTCTTAACATAGAGACACAATAATAAAAAATATGCAATAATAGAGATACAATAAAAATAGTTTCTATTCAATAAGAAAATATGTTGAAATTGTAAAATGCAACAGAAAACAAGCTTTCTAGAATGGTGGCATCTTATCTCTGAGAAGAGATCTAATGATTGCACTCATTCACAAGAATATGGTTACAATGAGGATATCCAATACTTTTTACAATAAACAATAATTCTAAAACCATAGACATCCAAAAACCTAACCCTACGAGATGAATCGCCAAAAGTCATGTGGGCCCCATTGGGGTAAGCTAGTACATCAACTTCTTGAGGTCGTAACTTTTTCATACGATCTTTGTTTTAGGCACACGATAGCTTGATGGAAATGTATATCTGAGGAATACACATGTTTATGTCAAAATAAGACTTAGTCCATAGTCTAATTGTGGCGATCCCTAAGAACATTGTTTAGGGTCTCAAAATGACCTCAGAAGTTAGGGACCTGAAAACTAGGAAAAAACTCCCAAACTGGAAAACTGCCAAAATAATCCAGTTGGAATAGGTGGGAGGCCACCGACATCCATCTGGATAAATTACCACACCTTTTTTAATCACCCTTTGAAAGGGTTTAATGATCTCAACAAACTTGGAGAAAACCCACTTTATGAATTTAATTTTCTCAAATATTGATTACACAACCTTAATTTTATGTGGTGGTGGGATTTTTGTTATCACTTTGGTTATTTATAGATGAATAAGTGCAACATCCTTTGAAATTATGTGGCTGATTAGATTTATTTCCACCGTAAAAAATATTATTTTCTTTGGATTCAAATATATATCATATTTCCTGCACTTATCAAATATTTTTCTTGAGTGTTGTAGTTGGTTGGACAATGTTTTTGGAAAGATCATTGTATTTTCCAAGTAAACAACCACATTTTGATTGATTAATCCTCGAAAATTAATATCCATTGTGTGATGAAAAGTTGCACTAGATTTTATCAAACAAAATGGCATTCTTTTATATGCATATGTACCCCAATTTGTTTTGGAAGTGGCTTTTAGTGTATCCACATCTAAAACAAGAACCTAATGATAACATGAGAATCCATTGAGGAGTTATATCATTCTTGAACCTATAATGAGCTATAATGTTTTTTTCATAGGTGGAATTGAATAGTTATCCTTCTTATATGCTCAATTTATATTATGAAAATATATTCATAACCTTATCTCACCACTCTTCTTCCACAAAAGAAGACAATTTACTATCCAATGAGAGTATTTCTCTTGGAATATGATATTTGGATCAAGTAGATTATTCAATCTCCTTTTGTATCAGCAGTGCCACTAATGGATAGATATTTTGTAACTTATGTTGAAAATGATTTGTGTCAATCTTGAGAGGTATCATATGTTGTATAATTCGAGTGACAAATATATTCAAATCATAGCATGTCCAAGCGAACATATCTCTATACCATTTGATGTATTCGCAAGGGCTTCTCAGCATTAACGACTCCATTGGGGAGTCTCTCTAGGGTCTTAGTGGGAGATTTTGGTTTGATTTTATTTTTTCAGTTTCTTTTTGAATTTTCCAAGTTACTGAGTCAGTTAGGGTCTCTGGTCACCTTCCAGGTTCCTTCCAACCTTCCCTTCCCAGTTGGTTATACAAACCTTTTTATTTTTTGAAATTTTGTAAAGATGTACATGCCATGTCCTTTGTATATCATGTGTACATACACAGTATGCATAGTATACAAACCACGTACATACGCAGGCTGCTTGTTCTCAACACACGTCCTTGTGTTTTGGAAGGTTTAAAAAAAAATGACTTTTTGTTTTTTGGAAAGAAGCTATGTTCTTATCAAGACTTCTTGAACTCTTCAGGGTCTCTGTTAATTGTGTTTGGATGGGTTAAAGATTCATTTTATCTTGCACTTTGTAAAGAACCCTTGTTGTTTCTTTATTTTCTTTTGTTTTCTTTGAAGGTTTAGGGTGAAATTATAACTGTTAGATCCTCCTGTGGATTCCAGTGAATCCCTTCATTCAAGAAGTGGTTTAGGGTGTGTGTTAGTCTTGATTTTATTTTCTCTTTACCTTGTTTGTGCCTTCAATAAATAAAAGGTACCATTTACTTGTGATTTTCTTTTCTATTAATTTCAAAAAATCAAAGAATTGTTGCATTTAGTTATGCATTTTGTTTGGTAGTTGTAGCATAGGTTGTTTATTACAAAAGAAAAGAGTTCCATTTCCAAAGTTCCTTCTTTGATATTTCCTTGAAAATTTAGTAGTTTGCATCTACATTGCAAAACAAAAAGCATATTCTAGGAAACTTTTTGCATGTTAGGATCTTGGATTTTACTTAAAAAAAGTTTGCATTTTCAAAGATTTAAGAACCATTTTTCAATAGTAGAACCTAGTTTTATTTTGCACAAATGCTCTAAAGTTTTTATTTCTTCTCTTTCATCTTTTTTAAAAACCATAAGTTGCATGTCTGCACCTTTTTGAGTAAATCAAGCCAATTAAAATCAACGATTAACACTTAAAATCAACTAGACTTTTGTTTGTAGGGTTCACCAAGTAGTCTAGGCTCTAGGGCCTTGAAATAGGTGTAGAGGGGAAACTCTTCAAGGCCGCATACAAAAACATAAGAGTCTGTGATAGGGAGTGTCAAAGTCCAGTTTCATAAGAGTCAGTCAGGACCACCCTCTAACAAAGGGGATAAACATGAGGTCGCATGAGGAAAGGTAGAGGAGATAGCCCCTCCAAAGACAAACTGAGCATAGTGGGGATCATATATTGAGGTTCGTTCTTGGGATTTACGTTGATTGCATTTGAATATGGAGCCTCATGGACCTCAAATCCATTTGATATCCTCGGTTGTCTTCCCGAACATTTTCCTTCAGTACCATTGAAAGACTTCAGACTTTGTTATCCTACTCATTACGATCAGCTAGACTGTCGAATTTACCTTCCTGGTCACTGACTGCAAGTTTTCAACCTAGTTTCATGTTTTTAGGGACTTACGTGGGTGACTATGAGGGTATACCATGGTACCTAGGGTAGATGTCGGATCACACTTTGAAAATAATACCCAGAGGGTGTTTTAGTTAGACTTGCACTGGTAAGTTGCTCTAGTGTCGATTGGTGTAACTATTCTTCTTGCTAGTCAGTTTTTTTCTTGATTTGACATTAGGAACTTTTTAGTGGGTGCTTTGTGTTTCACGCTAGCTCAACCTTACAGTGGCAGTTGATCATTTCAAAAGGTGGAAGATCAACAACTTCGTCATTCTCATAGGCTTCAGGGCTTGCCAAAGGTTACTTTGGAGACACCTCTGCCACTGTTGAGGCACAGGCTGGACCAAGAGGGTTCATTCAAAGTGACCGAGGCACAAGAAACTGTACCCAAGCCAGCCCCTAGAGAATACTTTCCTACAATGGAGGATTCCATGGTTTCTAATGTTGAAGATGAAGGCTTCAGGGCCACAAACCCTCCAATCATTGACTTATCGATGTCGCTTCTTAATCAAATAGTCCCTCCTAAGGTGACTTCACCGAAACAACAATCTGTTAGACAAGTGATGATGGAAGAAACTAGTGCTAATTCTTATGGGAGTCATCATACTCCCATATCAAATGTCACGGGAGGGGGTTTTATTGCTCCTCCCCCACCTCCACCTATCATAACTATGGACTTCCAGACACCCACTACTTCAGAAAGTGGCACAATCTATTCAACAACTCTGGCCATTGTTCCCTCTATCTATAACGTTTCTGGCACTCCCTTTTTGTATGGGATACCAGGTTTTGACTCTAGTTCAATCCTAACCTACTCTACTCTACAGGTTGTTGGTCTGGGGGAAGGGAGATCTAATTCTCCCTTATAAGGATCCATCGTTGGCAACACTGCCTCGTTTAATGCCATCCCTTACAGTGGGGTTCATATCCCTCCTCTGTCCCCTTCGCTCGGAGAAGATTTCCAACATCCTATTGGGCCTAACACTAACTTTGGTTTGTTAAGTGGGGGGAGTCATGGACCTCAATATTACATTACTCTGGTATGGTTTGTGCCTTTTTCTTTGTTTGGAGCATTTGGAAATAATGTTTTCTCATAATATTTTTTCTCAGTAAGGGGAAACCCCATTTTTGGTCAACCAAACCCTATGCAAGGTTTCATTCCTTCATAGGTAGTGATGACGAGAGTTTACTCCTCACAAGGTATTGGAAATCCCTGGCAGGGCTCGTTTCCTTCGCAAGGGATACTGATCGGGGGAAACCCCTCCCAAACTCAATGTAACCCCAGGTAGGGTTCAATACCTATGCGAGGAGGGTTGGTTGGGGGCATCCCCAACCAAGGTCCTTGGAATACTCTGCAGGGAGAAATCCCTACACAAGTCATGTCATCCAACTACAGGAATCAATCGATGATGGAGAATCAAATGCAATCTCCTTTTATTGGACAAGGCCACCATGGTTTCTACCAAAAATCTACCCAACAACCAAACTTTTCCTGGAAGCCTGGTGTCAACCAAAATCCAGGCCCCTCTTTTCATTTGAATACACCACAACCTAGACTACCTCTCCTGGAAAGCATGCATTTTCCAGACTTGTCGAGACTAATGAATGACCCAATATGTCATGATCTACATTGGCCCCCCATGCCGACTAAGTTTCCCTCAGACATCCCTAAGTTCGAAGGAAATCCTAGTGAGGATTTAGGTGATCATGTTATGACATTTCATTTATGGTGCTCATCCAACTCATTAAAGGATGATTTTGTTTAGTTATTTTTGTTTCCACACAATCTTATAGGGGGTGTCGCGAAATGGTATATCAAGCTTGATAGCTAAAAGTACACTTACTTTGATGACCTAGCTATGGTCTTATTAAACCATTTCCAGTTACTGGTAAAATATGATGCCGACATCGATTTTCTTTCCAACTTTGAGCAAACAAAACTTGTACATATCTTGGATCACATCCGAGAATGGCGACGACGAAAAATATTGATCAAAGTTAAGGTCCCTCCTGCATTTTTTCTTGAGTGGTTCTTGAATTCATTGGTGCCTTGTGTATCCAAAGATGTCGTTATGTTTGATTTTTTTTCTGAAGAAGAGGATATCATGAGAGCCCAACAACTGGAGTTGATTTAATCTCAATCCAGTATGTTGTACGAAATCCTTCCCGACGCACCACAGTTGACTTTCGACAAGACCAAACAGAATTTTGGGCCTCACATCAATGCCATAGTAGGATCGGCATAGAGTAAGCCCATAGATCAGTTGACGAATCCATTACAACAGTTATCGATTCAACATATTGTGTTTATCCAAACTCCTAGTTCGATTTCTCTCATAACCCAAACATCAGATGTACACAATGTGCAATCGACAAATCCCAAGGGTAACCAACAAGCTGAGGGAAATAGGAAATCTAAAAAAAATAAGGGTAAGGGGGATAAGAAGGATGTGAATAATGATGGCGAGGGAAAAAATGAAAGGAGGAAGGTGAAGTTTCTGTGTAATATTTGCACGTACAACCAATTGAATCACCAATGCCCTCGACTTCAGGAAGCCCAAAAGTTTTGGGCACAACAACAACCCACTGTGTTAACTAACCCTTTTCCACAAGGGAAAAAGTTGGCTCAAGATTCCTCATCCACGAACGCGCCTGGGGGAAATCAAAGAGCCCCTATGCCTAATTCTAACAACAGAGCCACAAATGATGATGAAGTATGAAGCTCATCTGTAGACCAGGGCTCATAATTACGGAGTGTCAGAATCTGTTGAGAAGGGAAAAGAAGCCTCCAACCCAATGCCTCATATTAAATTTGAGAAGACTGTGGGAGAAACTATGACTCACATCCATAAGGGTGCGTTCAAAAAGGATTCTCACAACTCGAATGCAAGGGCTGCTCAAAATTACTCCATTGTAGAGAATCTGGCACAAACCCCTTGTGCAATGTCCACTTTGGAAGTCCTATAGAGTTTCCTCTCATATAGGAAAGCATTTTTATCTGCCTTGGGAACGACTGAGAGTACTAACTCAGGAATGATTATTTTTGACCCTACAGATTACAAACCTCTTCTTTCTCACCATGTCAATTTTCAAATAGTAGTGGTGTATGCCACAAAATATTCGACACAGAATATTTTACATACCATGGTTAATGAGGGTGCCTTGACTTACAAGATATCATTGGCATGTTGGAAGTCCATTCGTCAACACGAGTTGTATCCATCGCCCACGTTTCTAACAATGTTTGAAAGTCAATATTTTAGACCACATGGCATAATTCCCTCCTTCCCCATGTAGTTAGAGGGAAACCTATGTGCGTCGAAGTAGAAGTAGTCTATACGCCTCTCGACTACAATCTTTTGTTAGGGAAGAATTCGACCTATGTTATGACAACGGTTGTATCCATCTTTTTTCGGGTCTTATGTTTTTATCACGAAGGCTATATCATAATTGTTGATAATTTATCCTTCTCCCATCTTAAACCTTCATCGGGGGCATCCATGGTCCCGATGATTGACAACCCGCATCCAGGTACCATCAATTTAGGTGTCAGAATGTTTCCATATTTAATGGGGACTTTTGATTATCCGTCTAATGCTAATTATGTCAAATTTATTTTGGGTTTCCCTGACCAGTCGAAGGCTACAATTTTTCAAGTCATGTCTTTTAGAATGAGTTACTTTAATGACTTGTGTATTTTACCTTCCCCATCAGCTTCAATGGAATGGGTAGTGAACCCTGGAAGGGCTATGACCTTATCTGCTACTGATTTTTCATACAATATTGTCCAACAAGCCTCCACCAACTCTGATCTGACTCCCCCACAGGACTTAGATCCCATTCTCTATCCTATTTGGGCTCAAAACTTTCTTTCCACTTATGATCATTTGGACTTAGTCTTTCCCTTTGACGAGGTGATTTTGGAGGAAATGACTGGATCAGACAAAACTTGGGAAAATATTCACCACATATCTTATTTCTTACCTGAGCTGAAGAGAATAGAGGCAAGAGAGTTCATTACGATCGTGAATGGAGATGCCCCTTGTCCTATTAACCCTCTGGTCACACATAGAATCTATGTTGAGGGAAACATGGAAAGTATAGTTGAAACAATTCCTATAAACATCTCTAGAACCCCTGACATCGTGGAAAATGTCTTTGTCGGAGCAGATTGTTCCCCCAAAGAGATTCAGACCTACACTAAATTATTTAAAGAGTTTCACAAAGTCTTTTCCTGGTCTTGTAAGGATATGCCAGGCATTGACACACGTATCATTGAACATGAGATCAAAACATACCCCAATGTTAAGCCCGCCCAATAGAAGATTCACCCAATCAATCCTCGCAAGGAAACAATGATTGAGGCTGAGGTAGAGAAACTCATCAAGGTTGGTTTCATCTATCTTGTGAAATTGACAGAATGGGTGTTGAACCTTGTTCCTCTCAACAAAAATAAAGGTACGATATGCGTGTGTGTGGATTTTAGTGATATGAACAAATCTTTCTCAAAAGACAATTTTCCAACCCCATTCATTGACCATATTGTCGATGAATGTGCAGGTTGTGAGGTATTTTCTTTTATGGATGGTTTTTTCGGGTACAACTAGATTCAAATTAAGCTGGAGGACCAACATAAAACAACATTTATTTGTCCTTGGGGTACATTCGCGTACAGGAAAATGCCTTTTGGCCTTAAGAATGTTGGAGCCATTTTTCAATGGGCCATGTCGTTTGTCTTCCATGAACTCAAACACATAATCGAGGTGTCTCTTTGTGATCTAACATCATGTTCTCATAAGAGATCTGATCATCCCGCCCATTTACGACTTATCTTTGAGAGGTTTCGCTACTATAGGATTCACATGAATCCAATTAAGTGTAGTTTTTGCATGACATTAGGATGTTTGTTAGGATTTATCGTGTCAAATAAAGGGATCATGTTCGATCCTCTGAAGGTTGAGGTAATAGTTCGATTTCCTTCCCCGCGCACAATCCCCCAACTTCAAAGTGTACAGGGGAAAGACAACTTTCTTCGGTGTTTTGTTGCCAACTATGACGAGATTACTAAAGGGTTTATGTGTCTCTTGAAAAAAGGAGTCCCATTCTGTTGGGATGAAGCAGATCAATGCTCTTTCGAAGCATTGAAAAATTCTCTGACGTCTACTTCTCTGCTAAGTCCTCTGGATTATGGCAAGGATTTCTTGTTGTATTTAGTTGCCATGGAGTCTACTATTGGCATGGTCTTGGTCCAAGAGGATGATGCACTCGAAGAGAATTTGATCTACAATCTTAGTCGAGGCTTGGTAGGACTGAAACTCAACTACACACATGTTGATAAACTTGCTTTGGAAGTTGTTCATGTTATCCAAAGGTTCTGTCATTACATATTACTTCGCAAGACCACTGTCGTAGCTACCGTGAACCCTTTTCAATATGTGTTAACATGATTGTTCATCAATTGAGAAAATCAACTGATGGATAGTCATCCTGTAATAATTTGGCTTGGATTTTGTTTTAGTGGAGTCTAAAAAGTATTTGGTCTTTACTGAACTAATCTCGAAACCTCCAATCAAGAGTGGTAATAAGTTTCCTGAAGAGTCACTGATCAATGGGGATATTTTCCTTATTGCATATTTGGACCCTTGGTATGGAGATATACTTGTGTATCTTTAGACTTTGAAGTGCCCAACTTTTTCTTCTCTCGATGAGCATCGATGAATATGCAATCAAGCACGAAACTATCTTATCCTAGATGATTCTTTATATCATCGAGGAGTGGATTGCATTCTTTGTCGTTGTCTCACTCACGAAGAGGAGTAACTTGTATTGAATGACTTTCATAAAGGAGCATGTGGCAATCACCTATCTGGGTTGGGAACAACCCAATCGATTCTTCACGCTGGACACTTTTGGCCCTCATTGATCAAAGATTGTGTAGAGGTGGTTAAGAAGTGTCACTCGTGCAAGATCTTCTCTCGGAAGATACAGGCACACCTAGCTCCCATGTTCCCAGTTATTGTTGTTGGTCCCTTCACCAAGTCGGGGATTGATTTTACTACATGCCACCCAGTTTCATCTAGGGGGCATAGCTATATCATCATAGTGGTAGACTTATTTACTAAGTGAGTCAAAGTTATTCCGACATTCACCAATGATGAAAAAACATCTGGACTTTTCATTTTTAACCACGCTGTATCCAGGTTCGATATTTCGAAGGAGATTGTCACAGATCATGGCAGACACTTCCAGAACAAGATGATGTCTGAGTTAACATAAAAAATAGGGTTTAAGAAGGAACATTCATCACCTTACTACCCATAGGAGAATGGTCAAGTGGACACTGTTAATAAGTCTCTCAAGACTATTCTTCAACGGATGATCAATTCGGTCAAGTCAAATTGACATTTGATGGTGTACACAACACTTTGGGTATATCAAACCTTAGTCAAGAATGCTACCGATTTTTCTCCTTTCCAACTCATTTACGGGTTGGAGGCAGTCTTTCCCATAGAGTGTCAAATCCCTTCTCTTAAGTTGGTAGTGGAACTATTGCCCGACACTACACCAATTTATATATAAACTATATATAAATTATATAGTTTGTATTATATATAAACTATATATAAATTATATAGTTTATATTATATATAAATTATATATTTTATATTATATATAAATTATATAGTATATATATATAAATTATATAAAAAAAATTATATAAAGGACGTTTTTA
>JZKD02S1671427.1:80682-98011 GCA_000966675.3 Picea glauca | reverse complement strand
TTTTTTTTTTCGACCCTTTTTTTAATGTTTTATTTTATTTTATATAATTTGGGTTTTGAATATAATTTTTTGAATGTCTTTTTTTCTTCATTAAAAAAAAAAAAGTTGCAAAGATTTTGTCCTTTTTATTTTTTTATTTTTCAATGTAAATTTAAGAAGAAAAAAAAATGTTAGTAAATAAATTTTTAAGTGACCATTTTGTATCCAATTTTTTTTTTTTTTTTTGCATAGGGATCTATTGTCAAAACCACGGTTTCAATTAGGTTGAAATGAGCCATAATTTTAACATTTAGAAACAAAGTTTTTCTTTAGTTATCGTCAATTTTTTATTTAGGTGTTAATTTTAAGGTTTTTCTAAGCTATTGTATGAGTTTTGAAGGTCATGCTTGAAAAATGTTGTAATTTTGACCCCGTTGGAAAAAATGGTGCTATCGGTAGCACCACTCTTTTTTATTTGGGGTTGATTTTCATGTTTTTAAAGTAAAAATATGAGTCTTTTGGGCTAGAGTTATCGTTTTGAGGTCAAAGTTCTTGTTAAGTTGGTAATATTGTTCAATATTGTCTCGTTCTATGACCAATATAAAGATCCCTTGGGGGCAGGTAAGTTCAAACCCATGTGGTTTGAATGATTCATTGTTAAGAAAGGTTTAGAAAAGGGTGCCTATCAACTAGTTGATTTCGAGGGTAAAACTTTATTGGAGCCTAGAAATGGGCTCTACCTTAAGAAGTATTATTCTTAGATTGGTCACATGGGCATTGTAACACTCTGTTTCCGCCAGTTTGTAAATATAACTATATGGGCCAAGGAACTATGGAAAACTTAAAAGTTTGAAAGTTTGATTTGATGGACCTTGTGTGGAAGGTCGATGAAATGTAAATTCTTATTATTTTTAATAGAAAATGGTTACGTGTTACATGACTGCTAAAATAGGGGATGTGTTAAGAGAGAGACCACAAAATGCTGTGAAAGGTGGTGGAGGGGACCAGGAATGGTTGCGTTAACCTCCACCGAACCAGTACCATGCTGGAAATTAATTTGCTCAGATCAAAACAATGGTCTAACCATGAATGAATTCCCATCATGCTGGTAGGTGGTAAGGCCTCCTCAAGAGTTAATGAGGGATGGGGCAGACTGCCCATCAGTAAGGCCTATGGACCTGACCACAGACTAGAAAATTCAAGACACACACAATCTTGTTGAGATAGGCAAGGAAGGAAGTGTGGTGGACAGAGGGAGACCTGCGAAGAAAAAATGTAGAGACGAAAGAGGAAACCCACAGTTCTGAGGAAGGAATGAAGGAGGAATAATGAGTTTTGATCACAAAAATTAGAGATTGGACTAGGAGAAGGAGAGTAATCTTTGTCCTTATCTATTTTTTGTATTGGGAGAAGGACAGTAACCTTTGTCCTTATCTATTTTTTGTATTGGGAGAAGGACAGTAATCTTCGTCCCTAACTTATGTTGAGATGGAAGTAAGATATTGAATCTCAAAGCATCGTGGCTTAAGCTTGGGCATGGCCAGTGATAAATCCATTGGGAGTGACTGAGCCTATGGTTGGGTGGAAACAAACACCCCTTTCAGTAGTCGCATCACACTCTATGGTTCTGATAAGTGTTTTCTTTCCTTATGTTTTGAATTGTAAATAATGGATGCATGCGAGTATTTACATCTCTATAAAGGTTTCCTTATCTGTATTAAATGATTAAGTTATGAGTATGCGTTCATTTCCTTGAGAACCTATAATTCTTCTTGGATTTCCATATGTCCCAATTTAATCACTCGGAGGTGCTTTCCCCAAGAATTTACATCATTGTTCTGGAGTTGAAGCAAGCCTCTAGGCATATTTACCAATTTGATAACCTCACAAGTTACCTTGCCTTGATTAAGAGCTTAAAGCTCCACGATTCGGGAAGGTGTTCCCTTCAGACCAGTGGTCTAGGAGACTTTGAACTTGCGCTTATTTCCTTATCCAAAATCCGACTAAGAGCAGGGATCATAGCCCCAGAGTTTTATGAAGATCCACGTGATCTAGGTCTAGGAACTTTGGAGCTCGAGGCTCCGAGATGTCAAGTTGTACGAAGGTCAAGTTAAACCCCGCAATTGATATGCATCATCGATCTATGAACGAAGATTGAGGGTGGGGAATCCCTACGGAGTGAGAAAGTGAAGTTCGCGGACCGCAATTCACCCTTTCCATTGATCTTGATGGGCTAGAGGATCAACGATCCCTGTTAGACTAGAATCAAGCAAGCACTTTCTAGATTGTGGAGGTCAAACTCCCTGGTAAAGAACCCGCATGTTGGGACCCCGCAATTCCTGTGAACCATCCATTTTATTTGACCTTCGATATAAGTTTGAAGTGATCCCTTAAATGCAAGGAGCACGTGGGATGGAAAAAACCTTCAAAGAGATCAAGCTCATAATAAATAGTGCTTTTAGAAGCGCAGATGAAATCCAGGAGACGAGCCTGTAGGAGGAGAAAAGGTCGAATCCTTTAAGCACTTAGAAAACCTTCTAAGTCAGAGTAAGTCAAAAGCCTAGGAGGAGTGACAATGGTCTTTGGATCACATCACAAAGTTTCAACAACTGTTTGATCTAAACAAGGTACATGAACCGTAGTACCTTACACATGCAGGAGAAGAGGACTTACCAAAGTTCTGAAATATCGAAGTAGTTTGGGACTACCCGATCCAGAGGGACACACGACGATAGATCAGGACAGGTGTCCACAGTCAGCTCCAAAAGTTTGAAGTATGAAAGAAGCAGGGTTTGATATTTCAAAACCCCGAAGCCTAGAATTGCGAAGAGATCATAGTCATTGATCTAGGAGGGACATATCTAGTCCGTAGATTTGAGAGGCACAAATTTGAACCATCAATTAAGAAAGAATCATCTAGATCGCGAGACCGATGATCCCGTAGCATTGTGGGGACATGAGTTGAGTGAACTTTAAAATATCGAGGAGGGGCACAGTTCAAACCATGGTTTCATCAGGAAAAAACGTGGAGACTTGAGGAGGATTGTGGGCCCAAAAGCAGTTTGACCCCAAACTGTTTGTGGCCGCACCTAAAATCATGTGGTCATCGCCAAGGTCACATCTAAGGAGAGGCCAAGAGAAAAGGGGTTAATGCCAACTCCGAGCCTTCGCTGAAGCGCGAAGGAGAAGGTCTCAGGTATCATAAGACCTGCAATAGAGGCTAAAAGGCTATGTGTCTGATTTAGAGGTGAGACTATCATGGTCTCAAAGTCTAGTTTGATTTAGACTTAGAGAATATTGATCGGAGGCTCGGGGTGAGTCCTGGACTTTCCAAATTAGAACCTGTAGAGAGTAAGAGGATTTGCTCCTGTAAGGAGGATGAAATTTAATCTGTTGTTCTTTTCCTTTGCCCCATCGTGGGTGTGTTACAAAGAATCTTGATCGGAGGCTCGGGCTGAGTCATGGACTTTCCAAATTAGAACCCGTAGAGAGTAAGAGGATTTGTTCCTTTAAGGAGGATGAAATTTAATCTGTTGTTATTTTCATTTGCCCCATCATGGGTGTGCTACAAATTGGTATCAAAACATGGTTACAACAATTGGCCTGCTTTGGCTCATGGACGAGTCACTTTAAAACTCTATTTGGAGTACTTTTAAAAGAATGACACTCTACCTTACCTCTTTCTTAAAAAGTCTGATTAAAAATGTTATTAAAGAAAAGAATGAAACTTTCTACTGTGTGTATGCATTTAAGAAATTGAATCATGTATTGTTCATGAACTAATAAAATGTTAGATAACAATAAGTGTTTTTGTCAACACTCGACCATTCAGTAAATCATGGGAAAACTCCAAGACTAAAGGATGGTGACGTGTCATGAAGTGGGGGATGGCTCCCACAATAGAGACAAAGAATCTGACAAAAGGAGGGCAGTGGAAACCCCTCTAGATCTGGTTGAAACTGTAAGGAGCCTTAGGGATGAATTACAAAGTTGCAAGGGTGACAATGAGAGATTGATAAAGGAGCAATAAAAATAGACATAAATTAATGCGGTCTTGTTGCAGAGCTTATCTGACATACAGAAGAAACTACAGAAAGAACCCAAAACTATTCATGTGGACTGACGACATAATGAGAGAAGTCAAAGTCCACCTGAGATCTGAAAACATGACTCCATAAGTGACCACACTGGGAAAAGTACCTTGAAGAAGGCTCGACCTGGAGGTAGGGGAAAATCATCAGTGGAGTCCTCTGGAAAGGAAGCTGGTAAATCTGAAGGATCATTTAGTAGCAGAGCTAGATCACATTCTCGAAGAAAAGGAAAGAAGAGGAAGAATTCCAAAAATCATGATCCTGAAGAATTCAAGAAAGCTAAACCACCCTCTTTCGATGGAGATATTAATAAGGGAGAAGATGTTAAAGCCTGGATACTTGGTTTAAATAAACACTTCAGATTCCATGACTACTCTGAAAACTTGAAGGCTCAAATAACCATCTTCAACCTGAATGGGAAGGCTTCCATTTTTTGGGAAGACCTTAGGAATGTGAAAGGATTCCATGAGAAGTACTTGTCATGGAAACAGTTCAAGAAATAATTCAGGAAGCAGTATCTGTCAGAGAAATATATGGATGGGAAGACTAAGGAGTTCTATGAACTCAGGCTTGGGCAGCTCACCATAGATGAATTTGTCAGTAAATTCCTTGAACTACTAAGGTATGTACCCTACATAAAATATGAAAATGTAAAAGTGCAATGGTTCATTAGTGGGTTACCTCAAACCTACCGGGATAGGATTTAGTTCGACGAACCAAATACCTTATAAGAAACTATCTGGAAGGCAATGCATTGTTATGAACAATTTGGGAGTAAGACAAGACCTTGCGAGGACTAGAAGACTAGGAGTAGTTCAGTTTCTAGAAGAAAGGGTTTAAATCCTCAATATTCAAAAAATATGGAAAAGATTATAGAAGGAGACTTCCTACTAGAAGTGTATATCAACAAAATTTCCCCTCTCAAAGTGGAAATAAACCTTTTAATATAGCCCCAGGAAAGATTGATAACCTAAAGAAGGAACCCTTTAAATGTTGGGGTTGTGGAGAGGATCATAAATTGAGGGACTGCCCACACAAAAAACATAACAGTAAGAGGGTCTGCAATATCCAAGAAACTACCATCGTCAATCATGTGGCTAGGATCATGCCATGAATCTATGTAGCTCTAGACAATAAACAAGCCGACCACCAAGATTCAGTAGTGGAGTTGGAAGGTATGATTGCTAACCATATAGTTTCTATTTTAATTGACCCAGGTTCTAATTTGAGTTATGTGGCCCCTCAGACTGTTGATAAGTGTAAAATGCAACCAATTAGACATGTTAAACCGTGGTTGGTGCAATTAGCCATTGGGACCAAAAGAAAAGTGGCTGAGGTCATACCAGCCTGTCAATTCATCATGGGTGGATTTCCCACCCAAGCGACCCTTAACGTACTTCCCCTCAGATCTTATGACTTGTTGATTGGTATGGATTGGTTGGCTACTTACCAAACTAAATTGGAATGTTATCATAAAACTTTAGAATGTGTAAATGAATAAGGAAGAAAGACAAGCCTCCAAGGGATTCAAAATCTTATCTCAGTGAGGCAAATATTAGCCCTTCAAATGAAAAAGTATTGTAGAAAGGGGTGTTCCTTATATGCCATACATGTATTGGAATCTATTGAGGATGAGAAACCAAACCTATATGACCACCCCATATTAAGATAATACAAGGATGTATTCCCAGAATAAGTTCCAGGTCTACCTCCGAGAAGGGATATTGACTTCTCGATATAACTTGCACTGGGAGTGGTACTAGCATCTAGAACTCCATACAGAATGAGCATGCCAGAGATGGTTGAGCTCAAGATACAACTAAAGGAAATGAGGGACAAAGGATACATCTGACCCAGTGTATCTCCATGGGGAGTGTCCGTCATGTTTGTGAAAAAGAAATATGGCACACTCTGACTGTGCATAGATTACATACAACTCAATAAGGCAACCATAAAGAACAAGTACCCCTTACCAATAATCGATGACATGTTAGACCAATTGGGAGGTGCATCCATATTCTCAAAGATCGACCTAAGGTCTGGCTACCATCAATTCCGGATTAAGGATTAAGACATCCACAAAACAACCTTCAGGATGAGGTATGGCCACTATGAATTCATGGTGGTGCCATTTGGGTTAACCAATGCCCCTGCCACTTTTATGCACTTGATGAATAATGTACTCAACAAATTTCTGGACAAATTTGTATTGGTTTTCATTGATGATATCCTAATCTACTCCAAGAACAGGGAGGAGCACGAAGAACATCTTAGACTCATAATTCAAGTACTAAGAGAGCATAATCTCTATTCTAAGTTTAGCAAGTGCGACTTCTTTCAGAAGCAAGTCCATTACCTAGGCCATGTCATTTCTAAGGAAGGAGTGGCAGTAGACCCCGACAAGATCAAATCTATTATGGAATGTCCTACCCTGAAGGATGTATCCTATATTAGATCCTTCATGGGCTTAGCGAGATACTATAGAAGGTTCATAAAAGGGTTTTCCAAGATTGGTTGTCCAATCACTTCCCTTCAGAAAAAAGGGGATTAAATTCATTTGGACATTGAAATGTGAAGAAAGATTTTAGGAACTGAAATACCTCCTGACCCATGAACCCTTGATAAAGATTGCAGACCTAGATAATGATTTCCTTGTGTGTATGGATGCTTGCAAGGAAAGAATCAGAGGAGTCCTTATGCAAGAGGGATGTGTAATTTTATACACGTCCAAGAAATTAAATGAGCATGAGATCAATTATGTGACCCATGAACTAGAATTGACTGTCATAATACATGCTTTAAAAATGTGGAGGCACTACCTCCTGGGTAGAAGATTTGTGCTTATGACAGATCATTGTGGATTGAGACACCTGTTTGATCAACCAAAACTCAATGCTAGCTAAGCTAGGTGGATCGCTCTCCTAAGTGAATTCGATTTCAAAATCAAACACATAAAAGGAAAGGAAAATAGGGTGGTCGATGCCCTTAGCAGTAGTATTAAAATGATTCATATAGCAACAGTAAGTGCCTGTGAAATAGACGTTAGGGAAAGAGTCATAAATTCACAAGAGATAGATGTATTCTTCAAGACCGTGACCTCATACCTAAGACAAGAGCCTACAAGGATGGAGTATGAAGGCTACTGGATGATCAAGGAAGTGTTGTTGACTTATAGAAACAAATTTCATATTCCAAACTATGACGACTTGAAGAGGTTCATAATGGATGAACTACATAAGAGACCATATACTGGTCACCTAGGATATCAGAAGATGATATCGACCACTAGGAAACAATTCTATTGGCCTGGGTAGAAGAAAGACATAGCTAACTATCTAGCTAAGTGCCTAGAATGCCATCAAGTTAAGGCAGAGAACCGGCATCCAACATGATTATTACAACCCCTACTGATCCCAGAATGGAAATGGGAAACCATCTCCATGGATTTCATCACCGTATTACCAAAGTTGACCAAGAAAAATGATGCCATCATGGTAGTGGTGGAAAAACTAAGTAAATATGATCATTTCATTCCTGTCAAATCAATTTGCAAGGCCATAGATATTGCCAACATCTTCATGAAGGAGATATTTATACTGCATGGCATGCCCAAGGCAATTGTATCTGACTGAGATACCAAGTTTAATTCAAACTTTTGGAAATCCCTAATGGTTGGTTTTAAGACTAAATTGTTTTTCATCACAACCTACTACCCTCAAAATGATGGAAAAATAGAAAGTGTGAACCAAATAGTAGAAGACATGCTAAGGATGCATGTAATGCATCAACATAAGAAGTGGGAAGACTACCTACCATTGGTAGAGTTTGCCTACAACAACGGTTATCAAGAATCCTTGAAGATGAGCCATTTTGAAGTCCTCTATGGTAGACAGTGAAAGATTCCAATCAGATGGAGTAATCCAGTCGAAAAAATTACAATCAGACCCAACCTGCTAAAAGAAATGGAACAACAAGTGGTTCAGATAAGAAAAAATCTAGATATTGCTCAGGATAGAAAGAAAACTTACACCGATAGAAAGAGAACTCTCAGAGGGTTAAATATCGGAGACCATGTTTATCTCAGAGTTAGACCCGAGAAGAGTTCCTTGAGAATGGGAGCATGTGCCAAGTTGTCACCTTGGTATTGTGGACCCTTTGAAGTCTTAGATAGAGTGGGGCATGTAGCCTACAGGCTAGCACTTCCTCCCACAGTAAAGGCACATAATGTTTCTCATGTTCCATTATTGAAGAAATATGTACATGATGCTAATCATATAATTGAATGGTCTGTGATCCAAGTGGATTCGGAGGGAGGATTCCTACCAGAACCCCAATTCATATTAGATAGGAAGGAAACCTCACTCATGAACTGAACCATTGCACAAGTCAAGGTGTAATGGAAACTCTTTGGCCCAGATGAGGCTACGTGGGAAATGGAAGATTCCACGAGACATGCATATCCAATTTTTTTTACTTCTGTACATACATATCATGTTGATATATAGAACATTGAGGAAAATGATTTATTTAAGGGGGAGGGAATTGTAACACCCTATTTCCCCCAGTCTGTAAATATAACTATATGGGCCGAAGAACTATTAAAAACTTAAAAGTGTGAAATTTTGATTTGATGGACCTTGTGTAGAAGGTCAATGAAATGTAAATTCTGATTAGTTTTAATAGAAAATGGTTACGTGTTGCATGACTTCTAAAAGAGGGGATGTGCTAAGAGAGAGAGAGCATGAAATGATGTGAAAGGTGGTGGAGGGGACCAAAAATGGTTGTGTTAACCTCCAACAAATTAGTACCATGCTGGAAATTAATTTTATCAGATCATAAAAACCCTTTGACCAGGAATGAATTCTTGTCAGGCTGGTAGGTGGGAAGGACTCCTCAAGAGTTAATGAGGGATGGGGCAGACTAACCATCGGTAAGGCCTTCGGACCTGAACACGAACTGGGAAATTCATGCCACACACAATCTTGCTGAGAGAGGCAAGAAAGGAAGTGTGGTGGACAAAGGGAGACTTGCAAAGAAAAAATGAAAAGACGAGAGAGGAAACTCTTGGGTCCAAGGAAGGACTAAAGGAGGAACAATGATTTATGATCACATAAATTAGATATTGAACCAGGAGAAGGAGAGTAACCTTCGTACTTATCTATTTTATGTATTGGGAGAAGGAGAGTAACCTTCATCCCTAACTTCATTGAGCTGTAAGTAAGATATTGAATCTCAAATAATCGTGGCTTAATCTCGAGGGTGGCTAGTGATAAATCCATTGGGAGTGACTAGGCCTATGGTTGGGTGGAAATGAGCACCCCTTTCTGTAGTCACATCACACTCTATGGTTCTGATAAGTGTTTTCTTGCCTTATGTTTTGAATTGTAAATAATGGATGCATGCAAGTATTTACATGTCTATAAAGGTTTCCTTCTCTGTATTAAATGATTAAGTTATGAGTATGCGTTCATTTCCTTGAGAACCTATAATTCTGCTTGGATTTCCATACGCCCCAGTTTAATCACTCGAAGGTGCTTTCCCTAGGAATTTACATCATCGTTCCAGAGTGGAAGCAAGCCTCTGGGAATATTTACCGATTTGGTAACCTCATAAGTTACCTTGCCTTGATTAAGAGCTTAAAGCTCTGTGAGTCGGGAAGGTGTTCCCTTCAGACCAGTAGTCTAGGAGACTCTGAACTTGCACTTATTTCCTTAACCAAAACCTGACTAAGAGTGGGGATCATAGCCATATATTTTTATGAAGATCCACGTGACTTGGGTCTAGGAACTTTGGAGCTCAAGGCTCTGAGATGTCAAGTTGTACGAAGGTCAAGTTAAACTCCACAATTGAGATGCATCACTGATCTATGAATAGATATTGAGGGTGGGGAATCACTGCGGAGTGTGAAGGTGAAAATATTAGACACACTAGTTCACAACCCACAATTCACCCTTGTCGTTGATCTCAATGGGCTGGAGGATCAACAATTCTGGTTATACTAGAATCAAGCGAGAACTTTCCAGATTGTGGAGGTCGAACTCCTTGGTAAAGAACCTGCATGTTGGGACCCCACAATTCCTATGAACCATCGATCATCATTGACCTTCGATATGAGTTTGAAGTGATCCCTAAAACACAAAGAGCACGTGGGATGGTGAAAACCTTCAAAGAGATCAAGCTCATAAGAGATAGCGCTTTCAGGAGCGTAGACGGAATCCAAGAGATGGGTTCGTAGGAGGAGAAAAGGTCAAATCCTTTGAGCACTTAGAAAACCTTCTAAGTCAGACTAAGTTAGAAGCCTAGGAGGAGGAGAGACAATGTTCGTTGGATCACATCACATAGTTTTGATATTCATCTGATATAAACAAGGTACACGAACCTTAGTACCTTGCACACGTAGGAGAAGAGGACTTACCAAAGTTACGAAGTTCCAAACTAGTTTGGGACCGATCGATCCAGAGGGACATGTGGCGATAGATCGTGGACTCCGGAGGAATCTCTTCAAGAGGAAGCAAGTTTGAAACTTGAGATTCCCAAAGAACGAAAATCCAAAGGGATGAATAAAATATGGACAGTTGGATCCAAGAGGACATGTGTCAATAGGTCAAAAGATCCAGAGGAAGGCAAAGGTCAAAGTGTTGAAACACCTGAAGCCCGAAGAGCCCAAGAGTCACGAGTCGTCGATTTTCATGGGGACACTTGTCAATAGATCAAGACCTCTGAGAAGATTGTAGATGGGTTTGAGTTTGAGAATTGATATTTCCAAACCCCGAAGGCCCAAAGACCCGAAGTGAACCTGGAACAATAGATATAAGGGAGACGTGGCATGAATCCATGAACTTCGGGTAAAGTCCCGAAGTGAATTCATAGCCGTTGGATTTGGAGGAAACGTGGCACAAATATGTGAGCTCTGGGTGAAGACCCAAAGTAATCCTCAATCATCAGATTAGGAGGAAATGAGTTAGAGGATTGTAACATTCGGATAAAATTCGTTGGGAAAAAGGTATGAGATTTGAGATCTCAAAAGTCCGAAACCTGAAGGAGAACTCGACCGTCGATCGAGAAGAGGGTTGGAGGACCATTGATTTGGGTTAAATGGTCAAACACCTGAAGTGGAAGAAATACCATTGATCGAGCAGGACATGTGTCTGCATATTTTCAGATCCATAAGTTTGAAGTATGGAAGAAGAAGGGTTTGAGATTTCAAAACCCCGAAGTCCAGAATTGCGAAGAGATCACAGTCTTGAATCTCGGAGGGAAAGATCTAGTCCATAGATTTGAGAGGCGTAGATCTGAACCATCAATTCATACAGTATCATCAATATCATGATATCAATGATCCTTTAGCATTGTGGGGACATGCGTTACGCAAATTTTAAAATATCGAGGGTGGGATGCAAGAAAAGGGGCTAACACCAACTCTGAGCCTTCGCTAAAGAATGAAGGAGAAGGTCACAGGAATCATAAGACCTGCAACAGAGGCTGAAAGGGCATGTGTCTGATTTATAGGTGATACTATCATGGTCTCAAAGTCTCTTTTGATTTAGACTCGAAGAATCTTGACCGGAGGCTCAGGATGAGTCCTGGACTTTCCGAATTAGAACTCGTAGAGAGTAAGAGGATTTGTTCCTATAAGGAGAATGAAATTTAATCTGATGTTATTTTCCTTTGCCCCATCATGGGTGTGTTACAAAGAATCTTGAATGGAGGCTCAGGATGAGTCTTGGACTTTCCAAATTAGAACCCATAGAGAGTAAGAGGATTTGTTCCTATAAGGAGGATGAAATTTAATCTACTGTTATTTTCTTTTGCCCCATCATGGGTGTGTTACAAGCATGAATTCTTGTATATAATGTATATATTTATTTATACAGTCTTGTATTTTTTTTATGGATGTGTAGCTTATTGTGTTTTATTTTCACTGTGGAAGATGTCAAGTGAATCTTAGGTCTATGCTGGGTTCGCAGATGGTGCTAGACGACACACTCGGAGGCTTGCTTCCGTAGCTTCGGTGATATTTACACATTTTTGTTAGTTGATGTCTTCTGGAGGTATTTGTCTGGGAAAAGAAACCAATAATGTTATCGAGTATAGTGTTGTAATATAATTACTATGTGATGCCTTGTCACATAGTATTTATCACCTCCGGGTTTATCTAGATGCTCAATTGGTCGTGTCTCGGTTAAATAGAATATACCATGTCTATGATTCCACCCTTCACCGACGATTCCTTAGGGTACGTCTCTTAGAAACCTATTTTTTTTTATTACTTATATTCATGTTCCTAGGAGATCTAATCAACTATATCATACTTTGGCTAATCAAGTATTAGATTGGCATATTTCTCACAAATAAAATTAAAAGCACACACATACACGCACATGTAAATACATTTGTACAAAATGTTTATCCATAAGACAAAAAGATTTATATATATAATAATGTGTCCAAAAAATAATGTCATAAGTACAAAAGTGGGCCATAAAGCCTCAAATAGAGTCATTATACATCATTGGGCTCAATCCCTCACTATATAATAGAGTACAAAAGGTGGCCTCAACACATATGTGGTCTAGTAATAGCTATGGCCTAGGCCTATTGGCCCTAGTATAATGAAATACAACATTTGAAAGATGTTGGAATAGTTGAACCTAAGTCTTGGGTACTCCTACAACATGTGGTTGCATGACTGGGTGAAGGTCCTTTATATATGCCATTGGTATTACATGACTGAGAGATGTTAGGTTCATCTCTACTCATCACAATACTCTCTCAGCCTCTCTAGATCATAGTCCTCTTGCAACTATTGGTCCTCCTGTTGCTGCTAGTCCAACGTCTACTCAAGGACGACACCTAGTCTTGGCAAGGTCAGCTAGTCGCATTGGTCCCACATATGTATATGAAATATCATTGAGTTAGTATTTTGACATTACCATAAAAAGGATAACATTTAAAAATTTCAAAAAAATAAAATAACTTTAAAATGTGTTTACCTATCTCTTTGTGTACCTCGCCAGGGGGCATAGGCATATCAAGGTCCCTCAAGAAATTGATCCCTATATAGGGATAGTCCTTGATCATAGGAATTTTACGGTCCCACCAGTCAAAAAAATTGTTGTCAAAGGCCTCTTGTACTCTCCCCGCACCTTGTAGAGGTAACAAAGATTCCCACTTGCATAATGCCAGAAAGGAGGCAATATGGCCGCGTACTATCTCCCTCGGGATAAGGCTTGGAAATATCCCAAAAACAAAAGTACACATCATGGTCCCAAACTCAAAGTTCTTGTTCATTCTTCTTTGACAGTCATTGATTATGTTTTTCATGTATGTGAGAATTGTAGTGCTTCAGTAAAAAATAGTGTCATCTAGACAATGAGTTGCAATATTCAGATTATAATCTACATGATTGGGTGGATCACAACTTGTTTTGTCCCAGTTTGATCCTCTTTTTCCCTATTCTTGGCCCGATGGGTACTTGAGTTTCTTTTTGAGAGATCTTTGGGTCATTCTAATGAACTTTTTCTTTTGGTTTGGTGTTTTCATGAGACGGGTTACACTCATATCATCCCATGGTAAAAGTTTTTTTTCGACATTTGCATATATGTTAGGTTCTTACCACCTTGCATCTTGCATATTTCTATTTTTTTCATTTTTCCATATGATCGATCCCACCGAAGTGTGACACATAACCTTCTATGCTTCGTTAGAAGTGTCATAATTAGGTGGTAGAGCCTTCCTCTACATGGATGCCCTAGGTAGATACTTTGCTACATTTTGACGTCCATGCTGTGAGTTTTTCCATAGGCTTGGGAGTATTTTTAGTCCTACCATGGTTGTATATTGAAGCCCCATTCTTCTTCATATTTTCTGGCTCATACCCAAGGGACTCCCTATGATCATGGTTTGTTGTCTTTCAGGCTCGCTTAAACTGTGAAAGAAACATCCAACGGGAGCTTATTTATTCTTTTCTATCTCGTTTGTATTAAATAATAAAAGAATCCCCCCTGGAGTCTTCTTTAATCCCTTTTCAGACTCTCTAAAATTGAAAACATCATCGAGCGATATTGTTTCCCTTCACGCTCGTCAAACTAAAATTTGAAGGCACATTTAGTCTGGTGGTAGTTTACCCCTTTTTCGGTCTAAATGATTAATTTACAAATAAAAGTATTCCCTAGGAGCTTCGGTTCGTTAGGAGAGTATTCTCAAGTGTAATTTTAATCCTTTTTTGGGCCCAAGGGACCAAATTTTTTAAAAAGGGACATTCTCCTTAGTTTTGGTTTATCTCTTTTTTGGGCCTTGGAGATTATATACAAAAAATGAACCCCCTTGGAGTCCATACTTAAGCTCTTTTCAGACTCCCTAAATATGAAACGATCTTCGAGTGACCTTGTTCCTTTCATAATCATTAATTGGTCCAAAAGGAATATCTATTTGGCATAAGTTTAACTCTTTTTCCTGCCAATATATTATCTAGGAAAAATGTACGCCTCATGAGACATGTCTCACTGGGAGAGTTCTCTTAAGTTATATTTTATACTTTTTTAGGCTACGGAGACTAAACTTAGAAAAATTTTGTGAGTCCATAGTTAAGCTCTTTTCAGACTCCTTAAATTGAAAATATATCTGAGTGATATTTTCTCAGTCACACTCGATAAATGGTTTTGAAGAGACGTCCTTTTGATATAAGTTTAACCCTTTTTCGAATCGACTGGACTAATTACGAAAAATGAATACTCTGAAGTCTTCTTTTAGTGTTTTTCAGACTCTTTGAACGTGAAAAATCACCGAGCTTACCTTCTCTGGGCTCGTAAAAATTCACATGTAAGGAGTCTTGGTGTATCTTAATCACATAACATGCCTCATCCTTCCATCCTTGGCCTAATGTCAGATTCATATTGTTATTAACTGAACCTTCAAAGAATTCCTTAAATGTAAGCCTTGTATCACTTTTTCCCTCATAATCTGACACCTTGACCCATGGAATAATTTTCCCGAGTGTCCTTATCCTGCACATCTATCCTTACACTGAGCATCAGTATGTTCCATGTGATTGGAACTAGTTTTCTTTCCCACAACACTCGCTCCTCCTTTGTAACATAGAATTCTTTTATTCCTTTTCAAGCTCGTTAAAAATTTGAAAAAGACAAAAAAAAAAAAATATTCCAAAAAGAGGGGATGCAATATACATTCTCTTTTATCGACATCAAGATACTTGCCCTTGGACAAAGCACAAAGAATTGGGATCTAGTATGACCTTAGGAAGTTATTCTCGTTACATAGAGTTGTGTCCTCCTCCATCTGGTTACTCTTCCAAACATATGGAGAGTTTGTGTTGCCTCCTATATCACATACTTATGTCAATAATATGCTTCTTGAGTCTCATCATTTTGTCATTCTTTTGTCAAAGGAAATTTTTATTCAACTTGATTCGGCCATTCTGCAGTTTATCTCTTTACTTTCATGAGTCGACCATCCTAAGAGTCTAGTCAAGTTCGGATTCAAAATCAATGAAGTTATGTGCCCGTTGGCAGCCAATTCATTCTTTTTAATTACCCTAAAAAGATGCCTACACCTATTGTCTTATAAACGAAAAATCATCATTGCATTTTGCAACTAGACATTTGTTTCATTTCTTGCGACAATTGCAATTTGATTTCGATTCAGTTTTCACAACTGAAAGTGTGAAAACTCCTCCATTGTTGTTTGGACTGTCGTAGTCTTTTATTGATTCTATGAAAGATACTTTACCATTGGTTTATTGTATGACTACGAATGACTTTCAAACTATATCCATTCACTTTGATTGCGCCACTTGATTTCTTTGGTAAAGTATAGAAAATGTTAAGTTATGAGTTATGTTTAATTTCATAAGGATCATGGTTGATTTTGGTTTTATATATGATATGATTCTTATTGTTTTGAGCTCTTAACTATCGATTTCATAAGGTCATTGGTTGCAATGTTTTTACACTTTGATTATGCTAAAAAATGAATGGGTCATATATCAATTTGGTTTCATATTGGAGTTGAAATGTTTTACACTTGTCACATTGGTAAAACCTTTGGATGTCATGTTGGATCGAACTATACACTTGGCGCATGAATTTGACATATGGTATTTTTTTATGTTTGATCGATGGCACGTTGATGTGGTTTTACACCGATGTGGGTTGGCCGATTAATATGTTTCAAATGTGTTGATTGCTGATGAGAAAGCATTGTACCTAGCCATTAATACACTGCATGGCGGTGGTAATTCCACCACCCTCGCATGAATTACATTGATTCATTCCCCTTTGACCGCTTGCAGCTGTTAAACCCTATCATTTTTACTCCTGCGTATGGTATGGTTTAAACCAAACCCTATCATGAACATAATCCATGGCTCCTGTCGTAAGAGCCAAGCCCAACGGGTGCCAAGCATTGCTAATGTTTGATGGTGCTTATAGCGACCTGGAAAAGTTTGGGTGGCTCCCGTTTATAAAGAAGTTCAATGGTTACAATCCTATCGTGGCTCGGCAATTTGCGTTATCATTCGATGGCTGCCGAGCCAAAATTGGAGATGTCCAACTTGAAATTAATGAACAGTTCCTTAGCTCGGCAACCAGCCTACCTGTTACTGGACAGAAGTGATCCAAAAGTTGCAAGGTGGATGATGTCATGTGGACATTGTTATTCCAGTCTCGAACGGTGAACTCCTACGACAAAGGCTTGCCTGCAAAAATGTTGAAACCACGCTGGTATGATCTCCTAATGATAATCAAACAATTCATTACTTGTGAGGGCAGGTACGGGTTCATTTTCTTGTTTCACCTTCGTCTATTGATGGTTTTTATGGGTTTCGAACTTAGTATGCCCCACTACCTGCATAGAAGTTTGTTCAAGATGGCTAGAAGGTACAAGCGTAGCCAGGCCGATACCAGCCTCTTCCATTTGGGGTTGATTAAAATGATTATGGTTTACGAGTTAGGGTCACGTCGTGATTGTTGAGCTGATTTTCTCAGTCGTAATGGCTTCGAAGAACCGGACCCTCCGCAGGTTGATAAACATGTGATAATCGGAACCCAGCCTATTCCCCCTGTGCCTTATAGCGTTTTGCTACCCAAACCTCTACCCGACCCACCTACGAATTTGCCTATGGTTATGACTAAACAGGTTGAAATTGATAAGCCCGCAACCAAAAAGACTAAAGCTAAGACTGGTGCTAATTCTAAAGGCAAGAAAAATGCTAGGTTAATATCTCGCATGGCGAGAAATAA
>JZKD02S1671427.1:40080-58366 GCA_000966675.3 Picea glauca | reverse complement strand
ATGAAAAAACAATAATGAGTCATATTTACATCAAACACTATTGGGTCCATTACCCAAAAATTTGTGCTACGGGTCTTCAAGGGTTGACATCAATGACAACCAACCTTAATCAACATATTGTACATCACAACATCTCGCCCAGACATAATGCATGTTGTAGGAATGGTTGGAAGATATCAGTCTGCACCTAAACAGATTCATTTACTAGATGTCAAAAGGATATTCATGTATTTGAAAGAAATAATGACTAATGGTCTGTGGTATCCCAGAAATCAGAATTTTCAGTTAACTACTTATTCAGATGCAGATTGGGCAAACTGTGTTGATGAGAGAAAAAGCACCAGTGGAGGAGCATTCTTCCTGGGTGACTCATTAGTAGCATGGCTTAGTAAAAAGCAAGGTTCCATTTCTTTATCAACCACAGAGGCAGAGTACATTGTTGTTGCTACCTATTGCACTCAGGTACAATGGATGATTCAGACACTTGCAAACTTTGAGGTAAAATATGTTGCATCGATCCCAACTCATTGTGATAACACTAGTGCCATCAGTGTGTCTAAGAATCCTGTATTCCACTCCAAGACCAAGAATATTCCCATAAAATACCATTTTCTGAGAGAGCAAGTCACCAATCAGGTTGTTCAGTTTCAGTACATTCCAACCACAGAACAAATAGCAGACATCTTTATTAAACCCCTAGCTAAGACCCCTTTTGAATATCTCTGACAGAAGTTGGGTGTCATCCCATTTCACACCTAAGAGAGTCCATCCTGTTAGGGGTAGTCTTGTATTAATTGCATATCTGATACCTCCTAAAAATATTGCAACAACTCAGGGGGAGCGTGTTTTCTTTGACATTGATGTCAAACGGGGAGAAAAGAACATGTCTGGGTGCCTTTGTTGCCATCAATGCCAAAGGGGGAGATTGTTGGCATGTTTTACAGGTAATGTATTCTTGTCATTGATGGAAAGTACAACAACGATGATGGCTTGAGTATAGGAAGGATCTGTCAGGAGGGCTCCATAAGGATTTTGGGAAGATGATGCAAAGCAAGCTCAACAAGATCAGAGTATGCAGTGATGGATCTCATTGAGATTTCTTGATGAATGTTAGATCCGAGCCAGAGGTCTGACCGACGTTGGATCCAGGAGAACCTGAACTCTCTTTAATGAGCAACGTGACATGCGAAACCCCAAAAAATCCAAAATAGGCACCTCAACGAAGACTCTATTTCAAATTTTTAGTTACTAGGAGATGGAGAAGTCAAGAGTTGAGACTCTCCAACACAGGAGTCCCTAAGTCGCGAAATGTGAAACCTCGAAATCGCAAAACAGGCGCACCACTCGAAGTATTGAATACCAGGATTTCAGCTACTGGGAGATGGAGATGTCAAAGACTCTCTTAAATAGGAGTCCCTAAGTCGCAAAATGAAAAACCCCAAAATCGTGAAACAGGTGCACCACTCGAAGTATTGAATTCCAAGATTTCGGCTACCGGGAGATGGATATGTCAGAGACTCTCCTCAACAGGAGATTCGAAATCGCGAAATGCGAAATGGAAAAATTATCTGAGCCATTGGTTCGAGGAGATCGTGGACCATTGATCCAACTCCATTTTGAAGTATTGGATACTGGGATTTCGGATACCGGGAGATGGAAATGACAAAGACTCTCATCACAGGAGTCCCTAAATCACAAAACTCGAAGTCGCAAAATGTCACAGACTCCATACTGGAGTTTCAGATACCGGGAATAGGAGGAGTCAAGAGTAAAGACTCTTCATCAGAGGAGTCCTGAAATCGTGAAACCCGAAGTCATGAAATGTTACAGAAAAGCTCTGTTTCGGAGTTTCGGGCACCGCGACATGGAGATGTCAAGATCTTTCACCATAGGAATACCAAAATGTCGATTCGCTGAAATGAAAAACGTTGGAGTACCAAACCATTGATCTGACTCCATTTCAGAGTTTCGGATACCGGGAGTTGAAGTGTCAAAACACTTTACCACCAAGAGTGCCGAAATGCCGAAATGTCGAAATGAAAAATTGTGAAATGTAGTTTCGAATAAGGCTGAGGTCACAGCCGTTGGTTACATAAACGGAATATGGGGGAAGGAGTTAGTGAAGACAAGCTCCTTTTCAGAGTTTTGGGGGTTGGGAAATGGAGAGTACTAAAATGCTCCACCACGATGATCCCGAAATGCCGAAGAGCGGAATGCCGAAATGAACACAAGATTTAGAGAAGTTAATCCAATGGCGTAGATGAAACTGAAGAAGATCGGAGGGCTATTGTAGCACTTCTCAGTGTAACTGCTAGAAACCACTGATGGTTTCTTCCAGAGGACTCAAAGATACTTCTGTGTGATTGACAGAGGAGGTGAAGAAGCTCAAGGCATCTGCAAGTAGAACATTGACTGTTCATGGAGGTGATTAACGACTGGATGAACGTTGGAGCCTGTAACTGCAACGGAGTAGTTGAGATCAACTGTAACAGAAGATGAAGAATCTTAATTGCTTTTGATGCGAAGTAATTTGATCATGACACCCAGTGATGATGGACACATGGGATTAACAAACAGAGAAGATGAAGAGTTGCCATGATGAACAGGCAGAGCACTCGACATGCACAGGATGTAGAACCATTGGACACAGGGCATGCACAAGATGCAGAGAGAGGATAAGAAGGTCGAACAAGGAAGAGATTGTTGTTGTTTCCGATGTGAGTGATGCATGGGTGAAGAAGGAGGTGAGGTGAAACACTTGAGATGAACATAAGACAAAACGTGCATTGAATGGGAATTGCGCACAGAGCACAATAGGGAAAAGAACAGATAGTGAAATGGATGCATGCAAGAAGACAGTGAGGCAGATAGAGAAGCAAAACCTTGCAGAATAGTGATGAGACTGGTAAGTTGTTGTTTGAACATTAAATCACTGTAATAAGTTTCAGTAATAGATATTCATAAATCAGGGCAGTAGGGAGGTGCTAGGGAGGACTAGTGTCCTCATAGGTTCAAGTGGGTGCTTGAACACAGGGAGTAGTAGCTTCCTTCTAGTTGGTACTAGAGAAACTAGGGAGTTGGTGCTTCCTTCTAGTGGGTGCTAGAGAAAATAGAGAGTTGGTGCTCTCAGCAAGTTTCAGCTTGCAAAAATAGAGGTTGTAGCCTCACCATGAGTAGGTGCTCATATGTATGATAATGTAAAGAATGTAAATAATTATTATCATATAAAGAAGAAGAATTTTTTACCCTGTATGGGTTTCCTCGGGAAATATCTATCTCTATGTATCTCATATATGTAATTGATGATGAATGTGCCATTGCTTATTTTCCTATATTATTGTGATTATCATTTAGTGCCTTGTAAATAATTTAAAATAAGCATAATTGTTTAAGAACTGTAACAACTAATTCACCCCCCTTCTCAGTTTTCCAACAATTGGTATCAGAGTCAACCCCTTTTGTCTAAGGGTAGATCCTAGAGCTTAAACATGTCAAGCCATGAAGGAAATTCAACCAATAAGGCCCCTCTATTCAATGGAATAAACTTTGCCTTATGGAAAGTTAGAATGAGAACCTACATAATGGCTTTAGGTGCATATGTATGGGATGTGGTAGATACTAGTTATGTAAAGCCAGTTGTACTAGCTAATAAGGATGACAATCTAGAATTTAACTTCAATGCTAAGGCTATGAATGCTATCTTGAGTGGACTTGCAAAAGCAAAATTCGTAAAAGTTATGCACCTAGGAACTGCCAAAGAAATGTGGGACAAACTCATTAGCAGTTATGAAGGTAATGAGATGGTAAAGGATGCCAAGCTTCAAACCTACAGAATACAGTTTGAATAGCTGAAGATGAAGGAAGATGAAACTATTGGAAAATACTTTCTGAGAGTAGAAGAAATGGTAAATGCAATGAAAGCACTTGGTGAAAAAATTGAGGAACCCTCTTTAGTTCAGAAAATCTTGAGATCCCTCCCAGATAGGTTCAACCCGAAGGTCTCTGCTATAGAAGAACTTAATGATCTAAAAACCTTGGAGTTTGATCAACTCCTAGGAACTTTGACTGCATATGAAATGATAATAGTTAAATATAAACCCACCTCCAGAGAAGCATCATTTAAAGCAGATAAGAATGAGGATTCTGAGCCCGATGAAATTGAAGAAAAAATTATGAAGAGAATGAAGAAGGGATCGGGCAAATACAAAGGTAAATTGTCTTTCAAATGTTTCAACTATGGTAGGTTAGGTTATTTTTCAAATAAATGTTCCCACAAAGGAAAGGATCGGACATGTGATGATGAGGAGAAGTACAAACACATAAATTTCTTTAAAGAGAATAACTTTAAGAAGAAAAGTCTTTGCGTAAACAATGATGATGATCCTTCAGATGATGAAGACAATGACTCCTCTATTGAAGATAAACTAAATGGATTCATACTTATGGCCAAAGAGTATTATGATAATAACAACACAAGGAGTGATTTTAATGAAGAAGAAGTTGTGGTTGACATGGAAGGAGAACTGATCAGTGCACTGGAAGAGATTGACAGACTAAGAATCAAGAACAGAAAGAAAATACAATTGCTGATATAGTTCGAGAAAGACAGTAAAAAACCTGATGAAGACCTTGTCCTACTAAAAGTAGAATTAGAAGAGGCAAAGAAAATCGAAGATGTTTTGAAACGACAATTATCAGAAAAGAAGGCAAGATGTGAAGCATTAGAACAAGAAGTAGTGAAAACTAGGAAAGAGATGGAGAAGTTTCAAGCCTTGTATAATCAGAATGTGTCAAGTATCAAAGCCTCAGAAGGATTAGCCACCATCTTGAATCAACAAAGGAATCCAATGTTGAAAACTGGTTTGGGTTATGAAGAGGGATCAAGTAGTGGCAAGCCAAGAAACAAAGAACCCATCAAGTTTGTCAAATGTACAACCAATAACAACAATGAACCTACAGAAACAAAGGAAGACAATCAACCACCCAAGACGACTAAGGAAAAAGATGCCAGAACTGAATCTGTAGAACAAAGAAATAATTCTCTCGCTGTTGAAAGACGTCAACAGCATGGAAGAAATCGATTTGCACAAAGAAGACAACCATTTCCCAGGTACAAAGAATTTTTCCATGGCTATTGTTTCTACTGTTCTAACTTTGGTCACAAAGTTGTAAATTGTTCCTTAAGACTTAGACATGAGAAATTAATATTTCAAAGGAAGAAATACTTCCCACAACAAAGAATGATACAACCAAGTATCAATCCTTCACAGACTGAAAATTGCCAAATTAAGTCTAGGGACATGCAACTAAGGAGGCCAAGAAATAATCAACAGTCAATGAGTAGACAACACTTCAATAATAAGTTTGACCTATTGAATAATGAGATTGAATTCTTCACCTGTCATAACTTTGGACATAAATCTGTTGACTCTTGGTTAAGGAACTATGAACCAGATTCGAAATCCCCTGCTGAAAATGTCAAGTTTTGGAAGAACAAGGAAAGTGACAAGTGTGGATTAGTATTGTCCGCTCAAATAAAAACGAACCCTTGGTATATAGATAGTGGATTCTCCAAACACAAGAAGGGAGACAAAGGCAAGTTTCTATCTCTAAGTGAAAGCAAATCAGGAAACATAACCTTTGGAAATGATGCTCTAGGGAAAATAAAGGGCAAAGGGATGGTGATCTTAAGTAATGGAAAAGGAAAAGCCCAAGATGTTCTACTTGTAGATAGGCTCAAACATAATCTACTAAGTGTAATTCAAATGTGTGACAGAGGATTTGAAGTGGTGTTCATGTCCAAGGACTGCAAGATAAAAATTTTAACCTCGGGACAAGTGGTGGCCAAAGGCATGAGTACAGAAAATAATGTATATGTGCTGAAAGAAAATAGAGAAGAATGCCATCTAATCAGTCATGATGAAAGCTGGTTACGGCATAGGAGACTTGGACATATAAACTTTGACCACTTAATCAAACTCAAAAAACTTGAGGCGGTAAAAGATATTCTTAGAATATCAGAGCCCCAAGATTCAATGTGTAAACCTTGTCAAGTAGGGAAGCAAAACAGGACACAATTTAAGTCCAAGAGCTTTACTTCAACAAAGAAACCACTCCAAATAGTTCATATGGATTTATGTGGACCATCAAGATAGGAAGGCACAGGGAAAGAAAACTACTTCATGCTGATTATTGATGATTACTCCAGACTTACTTGGGTTGCCTTTCTCAAGGAAAAGGTTGAAGCATTTGAGAAGTTTAAAATATTTAAGGCTTTAACTGAGACTCAAACATGCAAGAGGTTAAAGGCAGTAAGATCAGAATGGGGAGGAGAGTTTATGTCAAGAGACTTTAAGTAATTCTGCAATGAGCATGGGATCAAGAGAGAATACACAATCCTAAGAACTCCACAACAAAATGGAGTTGTTGAGAGGCAAAACAGAACAGTGCAGGAAATGGCCAGGTCAATGATGAATGAGAAGAACATTGGCCAAACCTAGTGGGTAGAAGCAATACACACAACAATCCATGTTCTTAACAAAGCTCACCTCAGACCACAAAGTGATAAGACACCTTATGAACTGTGGTTTGGGAGACCTGCTTCAATTAAACACTTCAAAGTCTTTGGGAGTAAATTCTACATAAAGAATACTGATGAGAAGCTCGACAAATATGATGACAGGGCTGATGAAGGTATCTTCTTAGGGTATGCCACAAATAGTTTCAATCTCTTTTTAGCGATGGGGATGAAAGGTATCTTCTTAGCGATGGGGATGAAAACGCTTTTTCAGATGAAGAGCTAGTTTCAATCTCATTCATATATGACTCTATTTTTAATTGGGTTTCTCAAGAGGAATACTTTCATGATGAGTTTTTTAACATTAATGATGCCAAAAATAGTTTAATTGTACAACATGATGATGAAATAGCTGGACTAGATATTCATGAATACCAACAACTCATGGAAGGCCATATGCAATCATTGTTTGTTGATATAGAACATAGTCATTTTGCTATGGAAAAATCCCTTCCTTATTGGTTTCATGATCAAGTAAAGGACCTGAAATATGACGAATTGTATGTTGCCAAAAATCCATTTCATAAAGAGTTTCAGGAGAATTGTAGACATCCAAATGCAATTGAGATTTCAGGTAGGGTCACTGTTGTAAATCCTCATCAAAATTAGTCTGTTGATATTCAACCATGTTTTCTAGATCCTCACAAAAAAGAAATTTTTGAAAGTCAATGTTTCAGAACTTTCTATGAGAAGCTTGTTTATGATGATTATCCAGAAGAGGAAGAAGAGAAGATTTCTTCTTCATCACACACGAAAACCTACGACAACCCTCCTTTGTTTGATGAATATGATGAAAGTGTTTTTGAATACAATGAGAAGCAAAACAATTTGGTTCAACATGAAAGCAATCGACAACATCATAAAAGAAATCAGCCTATGTATGATAGGTATCAAGAAGATCTTTGGACAGAGGATGAAGGATATAAGCATGGGTTACTAAAACAATTGATCTCTCCTCCCTATTTATAAACTATTGAGCAACAAACCAGTAAGTTTCAGTGCGACATTTTTGCACCAGAAGTAAATCAGCAATGGGCAAAGTGCCTAATGGCATTTCATACAACTTGCCCAACAGGAGAAAGTATGGATTAATTGCAAAAGTGTTGTATCTCTTCCCTTCTACAATCCAGTAGCATCTTATATGGAGTCAAAATGGGGCATTAAATTTATTGTTTCCGACTTCTTGAGGTTTGAATTTCAAAACTGTAAGCACCTACTCCCAAGGTATGTTTTGAAATTTGCAACTGCTCCTATCGTTTTTGTGCTAAAATATGGAAGCATAATTAAGTTTGTTAGTCAGATATTCGCTTGATTGATTTGTAAATTTTCCTATACTTGAAAAAAACAGTGATATAAATTAGAGTAGGTGATGTATATAAATAATCTTGACTTCGAGCATTAGAGTTCAACAATAGTTTTCAATATGTTTCCAATTCAGTTTGGCATCCAATATGGTTTTGTTTTAAGGCATTATGACTCCATACCCCAATGAATACACTGTACAAAGGGGGATTTTTAGTTTTCAATATGTATATCATTTCAGCGAGTGCAAAACCTCTTTGATTGCAGTGAATAAATGATTTTGGTTTCAGAACAGACATAGGTAAAATGATAGGTTTCACAACTGACAAGGTTGATTTCAGGTCTCCCAATGGATGAAGGCACGTGGTCTACTGTTCTTGGCACTTTACAAAAAAACACCATACCTAGATGGAGCCTATGTTGGAACAAATATTGATTTTTTCTCAGTGACAGTTGAGATCCCTTCGGAAGGTATCAGGGTCACAAACAACCATCAGATCACAAAAAGGTACGGGGAGGTTACACCTCGAAATCCTTCAGAATTCGCATATTCACAAGTTTTCGTTCATGAGGGAAGAAAATATTTGAAGTCACGAAACCCAAAGTCCATCTGGACCATGGATCTGTCCAAAGGGAGTGAGACCATCTAAGGCCATCAGATCTGGGAATGTTACACAGTTGTTAGTCGTGATTTCCTTCGGGAATTCATGAATCGGAGTATCGAGGAGTCAAAAATCCCAAGGTCCGAAGTCGCGAAATGCGAAGAGATCACCACTGTTAGTTGTCAGAGGGGGCATGAAACGTTGATGAGGTTCTGAGTAACTCCATTAGTTCATATTTCGAGTGAAAATAAATCAGCCGCATGCTAGACAGCCAAAACCCGAAGTTGCGAAGCACCTGGAGGCTTAGCCCCAGGTCATAGATTGAGGTCGCGTGAAGGGGAGGGACTAGAGGAAAGGGGCTAGTGCCCAGAAATTTGGATCTTTACTCCACATCACCTCCCTTCCCCCAAAGACCGAAGGCCTAAAGTCAAGGTTCCTCACACTATTTTGCATCTTGTTCATAGTTCTGAGCACCATGCTTTGCTTCGGAGATTTTCACCGCCGAAGGAATTTAAATAACCCATCCTCCCTTCTCCTAAAGGCACGAAGTTGGGGTTCCAATCAAATGTATAAAATGTCGATGGGTAAGGGTTCTGACTGTCAAATAAAAATGCCTCTATCAAATAACAAAAAGGGTAGAAACTTAGCTTATGAATATTCGCACGCAGGTGGAAAATGAACAGATGATAGAAATAGATGAGAAGGAAGAAACTTGGTGCTTGTTTTTTCATGATTAACACTTCATTCCAAAAATATTATCATTTTTAATTGCAAGCTTTTCCATTAGTTTCGTTCATAACAGAATCTTAGTGCCAATGATCATGGTAACTGTAGTAAATATATGAACGCAAGATATTAAATGTATCTAGGAGAAAACGAAGAGTCAGAAAAAGTGCCAGCAGAACTAATTGAGAATCAATCACACATGCAGAGGTTGTGGGTAATCCAAGGGTTTTTCAATTGAGACAATTTTTTTATAAAGAGATAGATTGCAAATTCATAGAGAGGGGGATAGCTCGAGAGCCTTTTAGGTTGGGACATGTAATGTAGTCTTTTCAATAATACTTAATAGAAGCAAAGAGATTCTACACCTTGTTATGTTAGATTATGTCTTCTTCCTGTGTTATTGTTTATTAAGTTTTAATTACTTCTCTTTCCTCCTCCCATTCATTAATTCATCTTTTAATGGTTACAATTCATTGAGACTTCTGTTGTGACTAATTAAGAGAATTCTTTCAAGTGTAGTTTTTCCTTTGTTTTGCTATGAGTAGAACAAGACCTACATCTTAATTGTTTTTCCTTATTTACAATTTTTATTTGTTCATATATTTTCCTCTGTCTTGTTGTGAGTGAGACAAGACCTATGCACAGATATTGAAGTTTGGTGTTATTTCTTCTACTGAAAGGAAGGCCAGATTTATTAGAATTGGATACCTAGATTTTTCTTCGAGTTTTGTGTATCTCATATCTTCTATCCACCCTCATGATTTTAAAATGAATTTAGAAAATGAGGTCATGCCTCTTTATTTCTAATTTTTGATGATTGAAAATCTCTCTCAAGCCTAGTTCTAGAAGCCTCCAATAACTGATCAATCACCCATTATTATATATTTTTTAAATGTGTTAAGGCTTGGCTCTATTACAACCTAGATTCAACTCTTGTGACAACAATCCTTATGTAAGTAATAACTGTTCTAACACAACTAAATTTGAACCCAAAATTCAAAGCCATCCTCTGATGCCACCCAAAAAATAGGCCTTGATGTCGGATTTTACCTTTAAAAATTGTAATTTTCTTGTTTTTTTTCAAATTGTCCCCGACGGTCGTCATGTGCTAAGATATAAGAGATAATAATATTGAAAGCTACCAAGATCCTACCAAATTATGCTAATGGGTTAGGTTAGGTAGGTTAAGTGGGTTAGGTGAGTTAGTATTGTGGTTTAAGTGCATTAGTGGGGTAAGTAGGTTGGTTGGGTTAAAACAGAAGGTTGCATAGTTTTTGGGATAGGTAGGTTATGTGGGTTATGTTGGGTTAATCGAGAAGGTTACATAGTTTTTGGGATAGGTAGGTTATGCGGTTTATGTGGATTAGGTAGGTTGGTTTAGTGGGTTAGTTGGGATAGTTTTTTGGATTAGGTAGGGTATCTGGTATGTTTATTAAGTAGTTTAGTGGGTTACGTTGGTTGTGGGTCAAAGGGGTACAATATGTAAGTTATTGGGATAAGTACCTTATGTGGGTTAATGGAGTAGGTTATGTTGGTTGATGGGTTAGGTAGGTTAAGTCATTTTTAATAAGAATAACAATAAACTAGAAGGAAACCATTAGGTGTGGTGAGCCCCCAAAAATGGAAGTGAAATATATGATAGAATGTGTGGTTACTCATCCCATGTGTTGTGAATTATTAACATTGGGGACTGTTAACTAGTCTTTGTTAGATATCGATTGTAGTGTTATGGGTCTCAACATTAAAATTTACCTACAAGAACTTGCCCAATTAAATATTCATTCATTTTATGTTTGTCATATCATCCCCCTAGAGAAACATTCCTTGCAGAGATAAGAGTCTTAAAATCTATCAAGATCCTACCAATCAAATGATGCTTGGGACATAAGGGCTTGTCAAAGTTCATTTGCTAGCTTATAAGTCAGTTCATAATTTGCATGTGACATAGAACTATCATTCGATAGTCAAATTGTTACATTTCATTGTCATGCACCATGTGTGAGGCCTTGAGCCACCACAAAGGAAACATACAAATAATATTTGTCTTATGAACAAGGACTACATAAGTCTTTTGTCCTTTTTCAAAGACTATGTAGCGAATTTCAATTCTAAGAAAATTCAAATAGGACCTAAGAACCTTATGTTCTTTCCTTAACCATTGGTGACATAACACTACCATTAAATAGTCAAATTGTTACATTTCATTGTCATGCATCATGTGTACTGAGGGCTTGAGCCACCACAAAGGAAACATAGAAATAATATTTGTCTTATGAACAAGATATATATGGTATTATCCATTTTGAGGTTTGGCATAAATATTGTTATTATAGACTACACTACATTTCACCATATTATAATCCCTACACTCCTTGAAAACCATGTAACACCATTCAAATTAGACACATTCTTGCGACAAATTAGCTATACTATCGACGTAATGTTTTCATCGATAGTATAGCTAATTCGTCGCAAGATTATTACATTTGTCTCTCTTATGACAATATCAAATGATGCTTGGATTCATTTCATATTTGGTTTATGATCCTGAAATTAAAATTTAATACTTTGCAAGCTAGTTGGACCTTGAGTCAAATACAAATATGAAATTTTGAATCATTAACATATCTACTAGAACATACGAAAAATAGGGTTTATGGTTTACATGATGATATGATGATGGAAGAAAGTGGGTGTGTGAGTGAAATTTGAGTCCAGAAACCCTCCCATATCATTAAGGCATGCAAATAGTCTATCCATGTCAAATTTCAATGCATACATAAACCGTTTGAAAACATTTCAACGTTGGCCCCATTCACATGTCATTGTTTCCCACCTCTAGTATTTTTATGGCGTTGATTAAGAAATCAACGAAAAAGAGGGATTTTTCATCACAACTATGACACAGATACATTGTATATACATTAATGTAGAACCTAAAACAAAAATGAAGAAATACTAAAGAAAACTTAAAACTTGCGTGAACCAAATTGTGTACTTTGAAAGAAAATTAGGGTTTATGGTTTACATGATGAATTGATGATGGGAGAAAGTGGGTGTATGAGTCAAATTTGAGCCCAGAAACCCTCCCATATCATTAAATCATGTGAATAGTCTATCCATGTCAAATTTTAGTGCATACAGAAACGGTTTGAAAAAATGTTAACGTTGGCCCCATTCACAGGTCATTGTTGCCGGTGTCTAGTCCTGGTATAATTTTCGTTCCTTGTTATTGTTATTTGTTCCTCATTTCTCATTCCTCGTCCCTCGTTCCTCATTCCTTGTTCCTTGTTCCTCATTCCTTGACCATGGTTTAGTCTCCAAGTTCCATTAATTTTGTACAAAACATACTAATGGCATAAAATGTCCCACACAAAGACCAAATATCCACTACATAAGTCTTTTGTTTTTTTTCAAGGACTTTGTAACGAATTTCAATTCTAAGAATATTCAAATAGGACATTATAATAACCTTATGTTCTTTCCTTCACCATGGGTGACATAACACTATTATTCAATAGTCAATTTTTTACATTTCATTGTCATGCATCATGTGTACTGAGGGCTTGAGCCACCACAAAGGAAACATACAAATAATATTTTTCTTATGAACAAGATATGGTACTATCCATTTTCAGGTTTGGCATAGAGATTGTTATTATAGAATAAACTACATTGCACCATATTATAATCCCTACACTCCTTGCAAACCATGTAACACCATTCAAATTAGACACATTCTTGCAACGAATTAGCTATACTATCGACGAACTTTTTTCGTCGATAGTATAGCTAATTCGTCGCAAGATTATTTACATTCGTCTCTCTTGAGACGATATGAAATGATGCTTGTATTCATTTCATATTTGGTTTATAAACTTGAAATTAAAATTTTATACTTTGCAAGCTAGATGGACCTTAAGTGAAATACAAATATGAAATTTGAAATCATTAACATATCTACTAGAACATATGAAAAATAGGGTTTATGATTTACATGATGATATGATGATGGAAGAAAGTGGGTGTGTGAGTGAAATTTGAGTCCATAAACCCTCCCATATTGTTAAGGCATGTGAATGGTCTATCCATGTCAAATTTCAATGCATATAGATAGAGTTTGAAAAAATTGCAACGTTGGCCCCATTCACATGTCACTGTTGCCCGCCTCTAGTATTTTTATGGTGTTGATTAAGAAATCAATGAAAAAGAGGGGTTTTTCATCACAAATATGACACAAATACGTTGTATATACATTAATGTAGAACCTGAATGAAAAACGAAGAAATATTAAAGCAAACTTAAAACTTGCGTCAACCAAATTGTGTACTTTGAAAGAAAATTAAGGTTGATGGTTTATGTGATGAATTGATGATGGAAGAAAGTGGGTGTGTGAGTAAAATTTGAGCCCAAAAAACCTCCCATATCGTTAAGGTGTGCAAATATTCTATCCATGTCAAATTTTAGTGCATACAGAAATGGTTTGAAAAATTTTCAACGTTGACCCCATTCACATGTCACTGTTGTCGGTGTCTAGTCCTAGTACAATTTGTGTTCCTTGTTCCTTGTTCTATGTTCCTCATTATTCATTCCTTGTTCCTTGTTCCTTGAACATGGTGCAGTCCCCAAAATCCATTAATTTTGTACAAAACATACTAATGGCATAAAATGTCCCACACAAAGACCAAATATCCATTACATAAGTCTTTTGTCTTTTTTCAAGGAATATGTAACAAATTTCAATTCTAAGAAGATTCAAATAGGACCTTATAAGAACCTTATGTTATTTCCTTAACCATGGGTGACATAACACTATCATTCAATATTCAAATTGTTATATTTCATTGTCATGCATCATGTGTACTGAGGGCTTGAGCCACCACAAAGGAAACATACAAAAAATATTTGTCTTATGAACAAGATATGGTACTATCCATTTTGAGGTTTTGAATAGAGATTGTTCTTATAGAATACATGACATTGCACCATATTATAATCCCTACACTTCTTGAAAACCATGTAACACCATTCAAATTAGACACATTCTTGCGATGAATTAGCTATACTATCGACGAATTTTTTTCGTTAATAGTATAGCTAATTCATCGCAAGATTATTTACATTCGTCTCTCTTGCAACGATATTAAATGATGCTTGTATTCATTTCATATTTGTTTTATCAACTTGAAATTAAAATTTGATACTTTGCAAGCTAGTTGGACCTTGAGTGAAATACAAATATGAAATTTGAAATCATTAACATATCTACTAGAACATATGAAAAATAGGGTTTATGGTTTACATGATGATATGATGATGGAAGAAAGTGGTTGTGTGAGTGAAATTTGAGTGAAGAAACCCTCCCATATTTTTAAGGTATGTGAATAGTCTATCCATGTCAAATTTCAATGCATACAGATACAGTTTGAAAACATTTCAAGGTTGGCCCCATTCACATGTCATTGTTGCCCACCTCTAGTATTTTTATGGTATTGATTAAGAAATCAATGAAAAAGAGGGATTTGTCATAAAAAAATATGACACAAATACATTGTATATATACATCAATATAGAACCTGAATGAAAAATGAAGAAATACTAAAGAAAACTTCAAACTTGTGTCAACCAAATTGTGTACCTTGAAAGAAAATTAGAGTTTATGGTTTACATGATGAATTGATGATGGAAGAAAGTGGGTGTGTGAGTAAAAGTTGAGCCCAAAAACCCTCCCATATCATTAAGGCATGCAAATATTCCATCCATGTCAAATTTCAGTGCATATAGATACTGTTTGAAAAAATTTCAACATTGGCCCCATTCATAGGTCATTGTTGCCAGTGTCTAGTCCTAGTACAATTTTCATTCCTTGTTCTTTTTTTTGTGTTCCTTGTTCCTCATTCCTTGTTCCTTGTTCCTTTTTCATAGTTCCTTGACCATGGTGTAGTCCCCAAGATCCATTAATTTTGTACAAGACATACTAGTGGCATAAAATGTCCCACACAAAGGCCAAATATCTGCTACATAAGTCTTTTGTCTTTTTTCAAGGAATATGTAACGAATATCAATTCTAAGAAGATTAAAATAGGACCTTATACTAACCTTATGTTCTTTCCTTAACCATTGGTGACATAACACTATCATTAAATAGTCAAATTGTTTCATTTCATTGTCATGCATCATGTGTACTGAGGGCTTGAGCCACCACAAAGGAAGCATACAAAAAATATTTGTCTTATGAACAAGATATGGTACTATCCATTTTGAGGTTTGGCATAGAGATTGTTATTATAGAATACACTATATCACACAATATTATAATCCCTACACTCCTTGAAAACCATGTAACAACGTTCAAATTAGCCACATTCTTGTGACAAATTAGTTATACTATCGACGAACTTTTTTCGTCGATAGTATAGCTAATTTGTCACAAGATTATTTACATTCGTCTCTCTTGCGACGATATCAAATGATTCTTGGAATCATTTCATATTTGGTTTATCACCTTGAAATTAAAATTTGATACTTTGCAAGCTAGTTGGACATTGAGTCAAATACAAATATGAAATTTAGAATCATTAACATATCTACTGGAACATATGAAAAATAGGGTTTATGGTTTACATGATGATATGATGATGGAATAAAGTGAGTGTGTGAGTGAAATTTTAGTCCCTAAACCCTCCCATATAATTAATGAAAGAGAATAATCTATCCATGTCAAATTTCAATGCATACAGAAACAGTTTGAAAAAATTTCAACATTGGCCCCATTCACATGTCATTGTTGCCCACCTCTTGTATTTTTATGGTGTTGATTAAGAAATCAACGAAAAAGAGGGAGTTTTCATCACAAATATGACATATATACATTTTATATACATTAATGTATAACCTAAAATAAAAATGAAGAAAGACTGAAGCAAAATTAAAACTTGCATCAACCAAATTGTGTAGTTTGAAAGAAAATTAGGGTTTATGGTTTACATGATGAATTGATGATGGAAGAAACTGGGCATGTGAGTCCAATTTTAGCCTAGAAACCATCCCATATATTTAAGGAATGAAGATATTCTATCCATCTCAAATTTCAGTGCATACATAAACTTTTTGAAAAAATTTCAACATTGGCCCCATTCACAGGTCACTGTTCTCGGTGTCTAGTCCTAGTGCAATTTTTGTTCCTTGTTCCTTGTTCCTTGTTCTATGTTCCTAGTTTCTCATTCCTTGTTCCTTGTTCCTTGTTCCTCGTTTCGTGACCATGGTGTAGTCCCCAAGATCCATTAATTTTTTACAAAACATACTAATGGCATAAAATGTCCCACACAAAGACCAAATATCTGCTACATAAGTCTTTTGTCTTTTTTCAAGGACTATGTAACAAATGTCAATTCTAATAAGAATCAAATAGGACCTTATAATAACATTATGTTTTTTCCTTAACTATGGATGACATAAAACTATCATTCAATAGTCAAATTGTTACATTTCATTGTCATGCATCATGTGTAGTGAGGGCTTGAGTCACCACAAAGGAAACATACAAAGAATATTTGTCTTATGAACAAGATATGGTACTATCCATTTTGAGGTTTGGCATAGAGATTGTTCTTATAGAATACACTAAATTTCACCATATTATAATCCCTACACTCCTTTCAAACCATGTAACACCATTCAGATTAGACACATTCTTGCGACGAATTAGCTATACTATCAACGACCTTTTTTCGTTGATAGTATAGCTAATTCGTTGCAAGATTATTTACATTTGTCTCTCTTGCGAAAATATAAAATGATGCTTGGATTCATTTCATATTTTGTTTATCCATGTCAAATTTCAATGCATACAGATATAGTTTGAAAACATTTCAACGTTGGTCCCATTCACATATCACTGTTGCCCACCTCTAGTATTTTTATGGTGTTGATTAAGAAATTAATGAAAAATAGGTATTTTTCATCAAAACTATGATACCAATATATTGTATATACATTAATGTAGAAACTAAAATAAAAATGAAGAAAGATTGAAGCAAACTTAAAACTTGCGACAACCAAATTGTGTACATTGAAAGAAAATTAGGGTTTTTGGTTTACATGATGAATTGATGATGGAAGAAAGTGGGTGTGTGAGTCAAATTTGAGCCCGGAAACCATCCCATATCATTAAGGAATGCTAATATTCTATCCATGTCAAATTTCAGTGCATACATAAACTGTTTGAAAAACTTTCAACGTTGGCCCCATTCACAAGTCATTATTGTCGGTGTCTAGTCCTAGTACAATTTTTGTTCCTTGTTCCTTGTTTTGTGTTTCTTGTTCCTCGTTCTTTGTTCCTTGTTCCTCATTCCTTGACCATGGTGTAGTCCCTAGTATCCATTAATTTTGTACAAAACATACTAATGGCATAAAATGTCCCACACAAAGACCAAATATCCACTCCATAAGTATTTTGTCTGTTTTCAAGGGCTATGTAACGAATCTCAATTCTAAGAAGATTAAAATAGGACATTATAAGAACCTTATGTTATTTACTTAACCATGGGTGACATAACACTATAATTCAATAGTCAAATTGTTGCATTTCATTGTCATGCATCATGTGTACTGAGGGCTTGAGCCACCACAAAGGAAACATACAAAGAATATTTGTCTTATGAACAAGATATGGTACTATCCATTTTGAGGTTTGGCATATAGATTGTTATTATAGACTACACTACATTGCACCATATTATAAGCCCTAAAATCCTTGCAAACCATGTAACACCATTCAAATTAGACAGATTCTTGCGATGAATTAGCTATACTATCAACAAACTTTTTACATTGATAATATAGCTAATTTGTCGCAATATTATTTACATTTGTCTCTCTTGTGATGATATCAAATGAATCTTGGATTCATTTAATATTCAGTTTATCAACTTGAAATTAAAATTTGATACTTTGCAAGCTAGTTGGACCTTGAGTCAAATACAAATACGAAATTTGGAATCATTAACATATCTACTAGAACATATGAAAAATAGGGTTTATGGTTTACATGATGATATGATGATGGAATAAAGTGGGT
>JZKD02S1671427.1:9145-29200 GCA_000966675.3 Picea glauca | reverse complement strand
TTCCCTCATAAATTCAGCTTAGATATCCTTTGGTTACCTCATAAACCTATAGGTATTCAATATGCTCAAGTGTGTCTAAAATGAGAGAGCCTTGCCTCTTATTTATACTCTCCACATAGCTTCCTTAAAAACATATTCTATGTCACTTTGCCCACTTTCCTTATTTTAGGGTTAACCCACTTCTAATTTCTCCATTAAATTTATTATTTAAATAATTTATTTTGTAGTCACTTTCAATTATATTACACTCATCAATTCACTTTATTATTTACCTTCTAAAATCTCTTAAACCACTTTGACTACTTTGACCTTTTGGGGCTTCTAGATGACATAAGAGGGTCCTCCAACTTCGTAAGGCCATAACTCTCAATGAGGAGTTATGTGACGTTCCACATACCACCAGAAATGGAATGACATGTACCATCCATATAGAATAGTATTACCTAAAAATATATCAAAACTCATACCATTATCCATCAAACAAACTTGGTTCCATTACCCAAACCTAGGTTCTCCAACCTCTCATGGCCATAACTATCTAACCGTGTGGAGTTATGTGATGTTCCACATACCAAAGGAAATGGCATGAAAAACGCTATCCATCTAGTATATTTTCAATGAAAAATTCATTGACCTTAATCTCATTATTCCACAAATAATCATGGGTTCTCTAACCATACTTTTAGGATAACTTAATCCGCAAAGCGTATTCCCATGAGGGATTTCACCATAAGGGGACCACTTTGGATTTCATCTAGTTCTACTTATTATCAACCATGAAAAGACAATAACGAGTCATATTTACATCAAACAATATTGGGTCCATTACCCAACCTTTGTGCTACGGGGCTTTCTTCAAGGGTTGACATCATTGACAACCAACCTCAATCAACACAATATGTAGGTAATTATAAATATTAATAATTTATGAAATAAATTATATTAATATATTAATGTGTATGATCATATACACAAAAAAAAAACTTTATATGTATTATTAATATAAATTTTCAGAATTATTAATATATTACCTCTCATTTTTTCATTCTACCTTTCCCCAACAAATGCTCCTAATCTTCAAATTTTTTGATGGAATTCACATTCCAAATGTGATTCACTGCATGCATAGTTGGCACTGCTAATTTAGGAAGATATTGACTAATATACACCATGGATTGATATACCATATATCCCTCCACCATAGAACTCTCAGGATGTGCTCTTTGTCTAACCAACGCCTTCAATGATTTCAAGTACCTCTCCACCAACCACATTTACCTTATGTGAACAGGTCCACAAATTTCAATCTCCTCAACTTGGTGTATGAGGTAGGGTTCTTTTGCATTGAAAAATGTTGGAGGTATATACTTTTTCATTTCACACATTAGACAGGGAATTTCTCTCTTCCAATAATTTATATCATCTTCGTGGATTTCTTTCAATGAAAACCATTTACATGAGATCATGACACAAGAAAATAACATGTTTCAACATAACATAATATAATATATTACATTACCAGTAAAACACGTGTCATTAAGTACAAAAATAATTTGAAAGAACATTTTGCATATAAATCACACCTACTTATCTCATGTATTTTCCAAGATCATATATAACGTGTTTGGCATTGTCAAATTCGTTTGTGAGAGATAACGGTAGAACATACTATAACAAAAAAATGAATTGTTATTTGTTTCAACCAAAGTAGACAAGAAAAAATAAAACAAATAAAATATGTATAAGGCCAATATATATAAATATGTATACCAAAATTATTAACTTAATGAAGGTATGCCAATCATGTGTTTTTACCCCACCAAATTCACCTTTCTTCGTTAATATATTTTTTATGTTTGAAGCAAAACCCGTGGGAAATTTAATTCTTTGAATGACCTCTTTTACATCGTTTCTTTGTTTCTCTGTTAATAACCATGGAAGGTTATTTTAGTATAGTACTCCATCTGATCTATTTGAATATCGGATCACACTTCACATTGCATGATTGGCTTCCTAAATGTCAGTACAAAATTTGACAATTTTTTCTTTGTCCCTCCTACCATCTATGGTTCTCCATAACATTTCTGTCACATTCTTCCCGATATGCATTGTATCAAATAAATTAGCTATTTGTATCTCCTCATAGTAGGGAAACCTCATGAATAGAGCGGGATAACATTTCATTCCTCGTGGAAGCCCATTATTAATACCTTCATGATGATTGCGGCCTTCATGAAGCATAAAAGAAATCACAAAAATAAATATCAAATACGGTAAAATAAATTCAATGATTAAAAAAACATTCAAAACATTACATGATCTACGATACATAAAGAAATTGAGTACCTTGATGATTTCAATTATATTCCAACCTCCATAGGTGAGGTGTCATTCTTCGTGGTTTTAAACTAATATCTTCTTTCCCATTGAAAAGTTGTTTTTCAATAGTACGATACCTATGGTTCTTAGGGAGGAGGTTCCTATACTCATCAAACACCACCTTTCCTAAACTTTTTGAATGGTGATACTTCATCTTAGGGCCACAAACTAGACATGCAAATTTACCCTTTGTTTGAAGACCTGCAACAAATGGATTAATGTCAATTATATGATGAGATTATTTAAAAATTAAACATGCACCATGATAACATTAAAATTTTATATAGTATTAAAGAGCAATATTATAATGTTACATACCACAAAAATGTGTTAGTCCAGGGGCATCATGAATTGTCCATAAAAATATTCTAAGGAATTTAAATTTCTTCTCCCTGATTGGTTTACATATGTCATACATTGTGATGTCAACCCATAACTTTAGTAGCTCGTCGATAAGAGGCTCGATATATACATTCATATATTTAACCTGGTACTTACCTAATTGTTTGAAATTACACATAATTACTATAAGAATGATATCATGTAATATATATAAGTAAATAAATAAATAAATAATATTATGCAAAAATTGAAACAAATGAAAATGTTACATTCAAAAACTTAATGTAAACACATACCTGGAACAATCATTATCAACATTATGTGCTCCCTCTTTACTGACATCCAAGGAGGAATGTTATTGTTGATAACAAAAATAGGCCACACTAAGTAAATAGACCTAAGCTCTATGAGTGGATTAACATCGTCAACTGCTAATGAAAGCCTAACATTACGAGGTTCATCTTTGAAATATGCCCATTTTCCTCAATTTCTCTAAATGCAGAACCATCGACAGGCATTTGAAGAACACCATCTCCACTTCTGTTACATACATGGTAATCCATAAATTGTTCTATGCTTTCACACCTAAACAATCGTTGCAAACATGGAATTATGGGAATATGACGAAGAACCTTTCGAGGCACCCTTTTTGTTACTTGATCGGTTTGATATCTATTGATTAGACATTGCGGACATTCTATTTTCGAAGCATGTTTTCCATAATATATAATATGATCATTAGGACATGCATCTATAATTTGATAATCCATTCCAATGTCTTTCATAATGGTGTGCAAACCTCGATATGTGCGAGGTAAAATTTTTGACGATGGTAACAAAAAATCACCTAACAATCTACAACATAACAAATAACTAGTTAATGTAAAGAATATTAATCGTAAAAATTGCATTCTTATTTTACAGATTAATTAAAACTAAAAACAAATAGAAAAAAATCAACATTTATGTATAATATGAGATGAAACATATTACATACCTTAGGATCTATGTCATACAAGTGTTCGACAAATTATTCATAACCTTTAAGTTCACTAGCAACAATGTAGAGGAGAGAACATTTGATCTTGATCCTTCATAAAGTCATTTATTTTCCTTTTCTAATAGAGGTTCATCATAAATACCAACATTGTCCCCATCCTCATCTGGCTGTGAAAACAAATCTTGGATCATTTGATTTGTCCCATCATCTTCTTCCCTGAGATCCTCATTTTCTTGGTCATGATGTTCCTCAGCCTGTACAACATCATTTCTACTAATACTTGGTGCAATATTCTGCGGAAAGTTAGAGGGAAACTCTAACTTTATAATTACAAACAATCATGCAAAATTAGTGTATACTATAACAAACATTCAAACAATTTATATACATATATATAATTTTATATAAAATTGACAATATAAAAACAGATAATGAATATATAGCTAATTACTATGGGACAATATTCATTTGATCCGCCATCAATGTGCCCATATTTCCTACAATTTTTTGTAGTTGTTTCTATTAAAATTCTTACGGGACGTATGAGGCAACATTTTTTGCAAGGGAAATGACATCTACCAACACCCTTTTCACCTTCTTTAATTTTCCCCTACCTCTAACTATATTCTACACAACTTCCACACAAAAATACCCTTTCGGAACCGTCATTGTTATAGCAAGATTGTCGCAACATATTTAAATTGTCAAATATTCATAGGTCAATTTAGGTCATTGTCATTGCAATTGCAATGACCATGACCTAAATATTTCTTTTCTTTTGACCTATTTATTTGTTATATTTAGGTCACTCAAAGATTGTAATGGTTATAACAGTCATATCGTCGCTCTTGCGACGAACGTTGACTATATCAATTTAGACTTTGTCAAAATGTATAACGGTCAATATGGATAGTATAAAAAAGTGTAATGGTCAATAGTGAACATCGCTCTTGCGAAAAATACACAATTTCATCGAAATAGAGCCAATAGTCCATCATCTTGACGATCCTCACAAAATAGACGAAAGTTTGGTGTCATCGATACAACGACGAATATGGGGTGGATTTAGAAAAAAATTGAAAAATTGAACTTTTTCTCTTGAATTTCGCGATGAAAGAGTACTTTCGGTGCAAGTAGTCGTCACAATGTTTTCAATATGTAGTAGTGTGAAGATGCATACTAATAGGTATCACCATGTTGAGTCTCATCACCACCCTGCTCAAAAACTTGGGCTCATCAATACATTGGTAACTTCTGCAATCAAAGTTTTAGCAGTGATCATGTAGAGTAGGAACTTTATTACTTGGCTAATGTTTTTAGGAACAATGTCTATACAAAACATCAATTCAAGAAGTTTGTGTTAAGATATAGGGTGGAAACTAGATCATTCATGATCCATTTGGTGAAATGAAAAATATCACACTTACTTATATCAAAGGAACAATATAAAAAATTGGAAGAAATTTAAAGAAAGGTAATATTAGATTTATCTTCACTCCCCCAAACACTTTCAAAGGATTGTTGGATTATGCAAAAGACATCATTGAATTGAAACATGATAAGGGTGTTTATACCATACCATGCTTGTGTGATAAATATTGTATTGGTGAGATAGGGAGATCTTCATGTATCAAACTTAAATAAAATTGCACAGATATAAAGTATAATAGGGTTAAAAGATTTTCCTTGGATAAACATTCTCAAGACATTGGCCATCTAATTTTCATGGAGAACACTAAGATCATTGCAAGGATGGACCACTATGGTAAAACAAAGGTTCACGAGGCCCTTGAAATTAAATTAAATGATTATAACATCAACATAGATGAAGGTTTCAAAATTAAATAAGATTGGAGGCATGTTGTTCAAAAAATTAAAAATGAAGACAATATAATAACCTCAAATAATATTTAGTTCGCTCACTCACTGGTTATATTTGACTATTTATTTCATGTTTGAGAGGTCAATAATGTTTGAGCTTACAACCTCATGATGATGATGCCAAATTGTGGATCAAAACATTGAGTAATATAAAAACATGAACACAGTTCCATATCTCTCTTGGAAAAACTCTACTACGGAAAATAATGGAAAATTTAAATTTTGGACTTGATAGAGTGACTATCATGTAATATTTCATCTTCTCAAAAGATTTTTTCTCAATGTCCATCCAAAGAAAGACTGCATCCATTTTAATCATCCTTTGAAGGGGTTTAATGATCTTGGTGAAGTTAGAGACAAATAACCTTATGAATTTAATCTTATCAAAGAATGATTTCATATCCTTCTTGTTAATGGTGGTGGGATTTTCCTTATCACTTTGGTTCTTTCCAAATAAAAAAGAATATAATCCTTTTAAATGGTGTTGTTGAGTATCTTCCTTTCCACCATGATCAATATTATTTTCTTTGGATTCAAAGAGACCCCATCGTCCTACACCTATTAAATATTTACCTCAAGTGTTGTAGGTGGTTGGAGCATTTATTTGAAAAGATTGTGGTATGTCCATGTAAACAACCATTGTTTGACTGATAAATCCTCAAAACAAAATATCCATTGTGCATTGAAAAGTTGCACTAGATTTTATCAAACCAAATGCCATTCTTTTATGTGTTTTCTATTGAATCCTCATTTGTAGCAATAACATAATTATAAATTGAGAATCAACCAAATAATGATATAATTTTTGAACCTATCATGAGCTAGGTCGAATCAAATAATTATCCTTCTTATATGCTCAATTAATATTTCAAAAATATGCACATAACCTTATCTTGCCACTCTTTTTCTCACAAGAATGAGATTCACTATCCAAGAGGAGTGGTGCGCTAGGAATATTATCTTCACATCAAGTAGAATCTTCAACTCCTTTTGTATCAGCAGTTCCAATGATGGATAGATATTTTGTAACTTTTGTTGAAAAGGGTTTATGTCAAGCTTGAGAGGCATCACATGTTGTATAATTTTTGTGTCATATGGCTTCAAATCTTGACATGTCCAAATGGAGACATATATGTACAATTTGAGTAACTTGATAAATTATCTCCTTTTAGATTCCAAACAACAAGAACCTAGATTAACTATCTTAAGATCTACTTTTCTCCCAAGGTTCACTGCCTCATACTGCATTGAGGAACTATTTTTCTTAACATTGGATTCTTTCTTGAATCTATCTCATAAATCAAACAAATTCTCACGTAAAAAAATTGTTTCTTGGCATCTTATTCCACTTTACATTGAACATCCCATCCTTATAGTCATCCATCGATTTGGGGTGCTCATTCTCATTGATAACTGCATCTTTGAATGTGCCTTCATGCATTAAAAAAACAATAATCCATTGTTCCTAATAAATATATTCTAGTTTATCACATTATCTAGTACCAAATGTTTGAAAAAAAGCTCAATATAAAACTTATTAATTAAAAATTCATCGAATGTGGATAAACAAACAAGATGTGGCATTTGCTAATGCATGAAGCTCTATGTTTTCCTTTGGAGGAATTAAATATATATTAAATGCTTCAGACTTTTGAGGAATTAAATCTATATTAAATGCTTCAAATTGTGAAATTAGACTCTGTACCTCTTCTTGGTAACTTATTAGGTGAGGTGGATGACAATGTATCGAGTTTTTTACGTTCTTCATAATGATCTATGAATCACCAAATACCATAAGACATTTGATGCCCAAATTGACAACCTTTTTGTGGCCTTGAACTGAGGCTTTGTATTCAATGGTTTTATTGGTGAATTCAAATTAAAGTTAACAAGAAAGTAAGGTGCATTATCCTTTTAGACAAATCAACAAGAAACTGGAATCCACCCCTACTTGTGGCTTAGAACCATCAAAAATAAATACCAATACATTAGTTTTTCCAACATCATCTAAATATACTATAGTATAATGAAGAACATTAGTCTAAGTAGAGTGAAGGAGTTCAAACCATTTATCTAATGAAGAGAGCAAAGCTAAGTAATTTTTAAAACTTGTGTCTAAAAACATAATCAATTCATTTTTACCCTTGAGTTTGATTACTATGTATTTTGTATTCCATGCATCTTTCCTTTTCAATTCAAATCTAATAGGGTATACCATCCCATGGAATCCATAAGTGTATTAAACTTAACTATTCAGCTTCTGTGACCAATCTTCACTCAAAAAAAGTCCACAAGCCTCAAGAATATCAACCATGACTATGTCAATATTCTGATGCTTATGAGGGTTAGAAGCAACTAGAATTAAAACATATCTCAATTTACGTATTACCTTTGCCTCTCTGACTTGTCTTGTTGGATGATGTGCATGGTAGACTTGGTAGGATTTGTGTTCAATTCCTGGCGTATCAAGTATGGCAGGACATTAGATGATGCTCTTGAATCAACTAAGAAATTTTGAACATTATGATTAAAAATATTGAAAGTGAGCATGAAAGGAGTTTGAGACTTTGACTTCTCCCATTGATTGTATCATTCACTACAAACTTCTTCTTCACGTTGATTGGTTCATTAAATGCATTTAGATACAATTTTATTTGTCGATCAACAATCCTTAAGTTGTACAAGGAAATGTTCACCTTGATATTATATCATCAACAATGTTATATTCCATTTGTAAGGTTGATGAGGTCCTTGTTGAAGGTGTTGAAGGATTCACTGAAGTGGTTTTTGTCTTCTTGATCACTACAGGAGAAGACAAAAGAGTAGTAGTTGACACAATGTTTTACTTACTTCTAAGTGCATAATCACTTTTCAATCATTTTTATTTCATCTTCTTGCACAAATTCCTCTTTGAGTAAATCCCATAAATTCATTGTAGGTCCTTCATCTACTTCCTTTTCTACAACTTCTTCTCTTTGCCCACATTCATTAAGGATATGATATATGAAATTCATGAAATAAGGATATGTATTTTTTGAATCATTGGCTTGATGAATTCATGCAAGAGAATCTTCTCTAATAGAAACTTGGACTTGACCTTTCATTGGTCAACAAAAGTTACCAAGGAAGTTGGTACCCTAAAGTAAATTGTATTTAATATGTGAAATTTCTAGAAAATAGGGTTTGTTATTTCTTTTCTAGTTGTCATTTTGAGCATATAGTTAAAGTTGAAATTGTATTTAATTTTTGAAATTTCTAGAAAATAGGGATTGTTATTTGTTTTCCTAGTTTTCATTTCGAGCATATAGTTAGAGATTTGAGGGATAGTTAGAATTTAGTAGGATTTATCCTATCTCTAGGAATCAATTTAATCTTCTTGTTGGTTGTATACCTCCTAAGAGGTTACAAGTTTAAATCTAGAGGGAGTAGGGTATGTATACTTTCATAAATTTTACCAGTCAAATCGTTGGGCGGAGGGAGTCCCTCGTCCCACAAACAAGGGGGTCTCATACACCAATTTGGTATCTGGCTTGGCCGTGATTTTAAAAATAGATTATTATCATTATTATTGTAAATGAACCAAAGAGTGTGTAAGTGTGAAGTTAGTATGTAAATGAAAGATTTATGAAAGAGTTTTCCACCATGGAGGATAGACGTGTTAATCGAAACAAAGAGTGTTCACTATGAAAGTGACATAACATAATTGTTGCAGAGGCAAAAGTTGAAGAAGTGAGTTTAAATATTTGAAGGATGATATACAATCATAATGGATTCCGGGAGAGTTAATGGAGTCCATGCTGAGAGAGAGAGAGAGAGAGAGAGAGAGAGAGTTAATGGCATTATGGTGTAGATCTGGTAACAATTGCAGGAAATATAATTCTTGTAGCAATTATAAGATTTTGATATTTTACAGCTCATGGGTTGTAGATACATTCCTGCAACAGGGTTCTTGGAGGGCCCCAAGTGTTAACAAGAGATCTGTTTGCATCATGAATGCAACAAAAGTAGTCCATAGCTACTTCTTCAAGCTTTACGAGATTCAATATATATGCTTATGGTATCTATCACTTTCTTAAAAAAAATGTCTTAAAAATATTTTTTCCTGAACTCCTTTCTTCACTTTTCTTCTTTAGATCAACAATATCATTTGACAATCTTTTCGCACCTCATTGAAATGTTTCCATGCCCCACAACATCTTTGTTTGAACCTTTGTCTTTACATTCAATAGGCTTTGTTCATGTTCCATATATTCTTCCTTGTAATGGGAGGACTCTTATTTTCCTCCAAACTGGATTTCCTTTAAGACTTGCCATTTCCTTCTCCACCTTGCAATATTCTTCAAAATCCTTTGCGAGCGTGTTCTTCCTTACTTTTTTTTTTATAATGAAAATAGTCATAGATATAGGTATGGTGGTGGAATAGAATTTACGAAAACATCTTGAACTAGCCTACATACACTCTTAATCTTGTTGAGAATGGTGGTCAATCTCTTATTGAAATCTTTGATTCTCTCCTTAATGTTCATCTTCGTTTTGGAAAATTCTAAGAATAGGGATGAGGGAGTTCTTTCATCGCCAAGTTTAATAATAAACACAGTCTCAAAATCATTCTAACTAGTAATATAACTAATAATATAACTAAAGTCTAAATTAAAATAAAACCATTCTAACTTGTAATATAACTAAAGTCTAAATTAAAATACCATGTAGAAGATTTATCTTCCTATGTATAATGCAAAATACAACACACCACATCTTCATGTTCTACATTTAATAATTAGATAACTAGTATGAATTTCTAAATATGGTCTTTGGAGAGTCCTAAATTATCCAGGTCAAACTTGGGGAGCAATTGGTTTGCATTCTTGGGCAAGGTATAGGCTTGACTAGGTATGGATAATGCACCTTGGGCTTGCTAAGTGGGTTGATTCTAATTTCTAACCATGTTTTGAATAGTTTAATTATGTAATAAACAAGTTGTACATTTGGCTAGAGAATCGAAATTAGAATTAGAGTCTTCAGTGTTGTTTTCAAAAGTAAGAGTGGAATGAGAGGTATTTGATATAATGGTTCAATGATATCATCCGAGAGAGATAAAATCAACAACGTTCCTTATGTGGGACTCTTCTTTGACTTGAGTTAATAGAACTTTGTGAGTCATTATATGTCTAGGAAAATCATGCACAACTAGTAAGACACATATTTGAAGAGCATAAACTCGAGTAAGATGAAGAAAAGCTTCATATTTTTACATGGGAATGGAAACATGATATCAAGTTGTGAACTATAATTAAAATCATATTGAAATTTAAAATTACATTGAATATGTATTTCATTATCAAATTATAGCTCAATATATTGAAAATTAGGTTTTGGACTTGGTGTGTGCTTAGGTGCTCACAAGTCCTATATGTTTATTGTTTTGTTGTGTGGTAAGTTGTAGTTATTCTTGTTCATAAACAATCTCCACAAATTATTTTTATTATCATCCATGCATGGATATGCCCTCTTCTAGTGCCAAAATGTATATGTGGGAAAATGTCTTGAGTCAATTACATAGCTTTACCTAGATAAAAGGCCCGTTTAAGCCTTCCTCCATTGAAATTGCAAACCTCTAGATATGAATCAACTATTGTTCATTCACTAAGATTTATGGTTTATAGCCTATTTTACCATTGGTTTCTCATGCTTTATATGAGATGCAATTAATATGTGGATGCACGTTGAAATTTAATCTAGTCCTATCTAATCCTATCTAGTCCTATCTAACTATCTACCCTATCCTAGTGATGAGTGTGCATTTAAAAGAACCAATTGACACGAAACAAAAGGAAAATGTAGAGAGCAATGAGAATAGTCCACTAGTCGATCATTGACACCAAACCTCAATGCACAATATGAAGATTGAGAATAGCCTATTAATCATCAAGAAAAAACATGTTTCACATCAAAGTGTTAGACATAAATCAAGAAAAAACATGCAAAAGACATGAAAAATACTATAAACTAATCTCAACTTTGGTTTGCATAAATAATACTATAAACTAATCTCAACTTTGATTGTTATAGTTTGAAACAAGTTTGTGGTCAGTAATTTACATTTTATAATTTAGATTAAATTAATAAGTTTAAGTAATTTACATTTTATAATTTGGATTAAATTAATTAAATTAATATGTTTAATGATTTTCTTGTCCACCAATAAATATACTTTATAAGGACTATTATTGAAATTTGAAGTGGACGCTTTAGTTTATTTTGAAAGATAATAGTTGATTTCATTTAGGATATGTAATTGAACAAAATGCGTTATATATTTTTATAATGCCATGATAAATTGATCTTTACTTAAAAACCTATTTTCTATACATAATGTCTCACCTTAGAAAAATGAGGAATTTGAGTTCAATTTCAACATAATATCACGGAAAATGAGGAATTTGAGTTCAATTTCAACATAATATCACGGAGTAATTTTTTTTTTCAAGTTCTATAGAAAAGTAAAAGTTAATGAATCGATCAAATTTACCTTAGTTTAGGTCATGGTGAGGTACGAGCCCTTATTCTAATTCATAAGTAAGCATGCATTGACTTTATTGTAAATAGTAGTAGTCATATTAATGTAGAACGGGAAATCTTCAAGGAGGGATATGCTATTGTGGTTTAATAAACTTGCACTGAAGTAATTATGAAGATAATAACCATAACCAATAGAGACTTAGAAAGTACAAGTATCCTTCAAGGATTATATTATCAAAGTGAGGGAGGTTGTTATTATCAACTTTTTGGATTTGTATCTTAAAGCTATCAACACTTTAATTTATTTGAAATTTGGTTATTGAACTTGGTATCTTTAAATATAAAAGAATATGTTTTCTTTAAATATTCTGTTTTATTTGTATTGAGAAGTTTTGTATAGCTTAGGATGACAAAGATGTTGTAATGTAACATGAGTAATGATGATACATGATGGTCAAAATACTATAGACATATGTCTATAGTATATTGAAAAAAAACACACGCACAAACAAAAAACAAAACAAAATAAAAATAAATAAACTATTATTAATTGAGTAGCCCAAGCATCTAAAAAAAGTGTTATCCTCCCTACTTAGATTCAATTCCCACAAGTAACATATTTAACTCTAAACAAAAATATTGTTATCAAAAACTTTGAACTTTTATAGAATTTAGTTTACCATGAATACCATCTTTACATAAGAGAAAATGCCCCAAAATATATATATATATATATATATATATATATATATATATATATATATATATATATATAATTTTACAAATAAATTTTTAACCTAAATCCAAGTACACAACAATGAATTGATCATCTAGTTACGCCGAAAGGCGTACACCTATTGACAAGATTTAATTGGGGTTTAGTGCTTAATAAGTTTTCTACGGACAGGATTAAATATGGCTGGAATATTCTTAGTAGTCACACAAAATAAATGGTTGTGATTTCAATCATTAACTTCCTAGCTATTATAAAGACATCTGTTTATGTGTTTACTTTTTTACATTTACCTAATCATATTTAAAAATTACTTTGATAGCTAACTGATTGCCAAGTAAGTGATTAACATAAATTAAAATATTAACACCAGATAAATGAAGCTCAAGCGTTTATTTGTTAATCAATAATAAAATTTAATATATTCTTTTAAGAATTCTTTTCATCTTATCAACCTTTCGGTGTTGATCAACCAAAATTATGTGACTGTGCTAGTACTAACAAATTCAATTGAACGGCGAACTAACCTTCATTGAGTAGATTGAACGGATGTTAAGTATTAGACGAGTGTTAAGTGAAAATTAATTATTGATATAATCACTTTATTTTCTTACAATTTAACAATTTATAATCACCTTTTCTATATCTATATATATCCCCTTTCCATATAATCACCATTCACCTATTATTAAACTCTTTTATATCTAGGGAGACAATTTGGCGGTTTTTTTTTTCGAGTTAAAAAAAATAAAGAACCATTTACATTCATTCAATTATTTATGGTTTGGGCTTGATATATTCATTTATATATCATAACAATTGCATTAGTAGCCATATCTCTCTTAATAGAAATATAATTTAATGTTGTTATGCAATCTGAAAATAGCTTTACAACATAATATTCTTAAAAATCATAAGTTAGAAGAAAATTAGAGATAAAAGGTATAACAAAACGTTGCCATCACACCATTTGCATTTCTCGATCATTAAGGTAGTAGTGTTTCATAATGTGTGTCTTGAAATTTATTCAAACGTATATGTCAATCAAAATATCGTGCAAACCTGATTAAAAATGGACACTAGCAATGCCGATGCTTCCAACTAATTCTAGTAACTAACCATGGGTCATTATGTTGTCCCACCACTATTATATTAATATGTTTTCAACTATGCAAATTCAGTCAATTATGTTGTAAATAAATGTATTTCACTATACTATTTTCTTTCATAGTGGGGCATGATCAATTTAGACCAAAATAACTCTACAATCTCTTAGTACCTACCGTTGGTTCCATAAGGTTTCAATGAAAACAAGTAGAAATTAAATATATTATTTTGGAATATTCAAGTTTGTATCTACCTTTATATAATGTTTTTAATGTTTATATATACATGCAAATATATTCATGATTGTTTAATGATGATTATTATCATGAGTTTTTTTATTCAATAAGATTAATTTTAATTTATCAAACCTTAAAAAAAATGTTAAGGTATTAGTTAGTTTATTTTATAATGGTATTTATAAGCTCAAAAATATTGGAGTTGAGTAAGCTCAAAAATATTGGAGTTGAGTTTTGATGAGTTAACAATTCATGAAGATTGACATTGTTTTTTTAAGTGAGATTTCATATTACATTCAAAATTCTTTAGATATATATAAAACTTTTATCAAAGTCAGAGTCAGGGTCACCATAAAAAGGAAACTAACCTTGCTTCGCAAAGTTTCAAAATCTAAATTTGTCATCTCAAAAAGTTTTCCATTTAAAAATTCAAAGTCTAAGGCCAAAATAGAACCCACTAAAACATGATAGCCTCTCATCTAAACTAGCTAGACAAAATGACAAAAAAATCATTGGTCTATATTCTATTAACCATGTTCATGACCTGGAGCATTTGAGGCAATGTTGCTCTGATCTGACGAAGGTAAACAGATGGGAAATTAAAGGAGCACATCAACCTGCACTAGTAGAAATGCCTCCATCTGATGAGGGATTGGGAAAACATATAAGGCCATGAGTGTTGAGATGCGATGGTTCATGAGCTCCATGTGAAAGGTGAGGTCTTCCATTTCCTGACGTATTTCGAACAAAAGCCACTATTCTAATCACTAGTTCCTACCCATTGCTTGAAGGACCCGAACACTGACTGTACTCTAAATTCTCTGAGATGGGATTCGGGGATGAAGCTCCCCCATTTCTTCCCCCATGACCCATTGATCTTTCACTCTGATTCCCCCCTAGCGGACTTCCTGTTGGTGGGCGAGGCGAAGAAATAGGTAGCGAACCATAGCCCAATGAGCGACCTTTGGCGTCGAACCATTCAATGTGGCATGCCCATTTTGTGGACGTCTCAGGTGGACACTACACATTGTTGGAGCCCGGGTTGCCTTCCAATGAGGATCGTTATGTTTATGCATGATGAGTATTGCTACCCTTGCTAGAATGGGCTCTATGTCGAACCATGGGGATTTCTTGAACGTAAGCCATTGTAATACAAATGCAAAAGATATATCTCCATTTGCGCCAAATTCCCAATTTAAACTCATCACCTAGCCAACTCTGATTTCGAATACCATAAATGGTGACTCTAAATGCCCTCGTGTCCTTGGATTTTTTCATAGGGAAAGGAGTAATTCCCATGATCCTATAGTACCTCCACCATCGCCACCATCATTGGCTTGTCCAGAGTCGTTTAACCACAAGTACCATGTCATTAAGTCCAGGATTAATAGAAATACAGTTTGTATGTCGAAGGAGGGGGGACAACCTAGTTTTCGAGGCAGTTGATGACATCCGTTGCAAATTGGGCGTTCCTCCAGATCGTAGTTTAATGCATTTCATGTCTTGGACAACACCCCATCTGGGGAAGGGACTTCTTTCTTTATGATATCTATGCATTCTAGGAGAAGGGAATCCTCATGGTTGAGAAGAGGATTGCATTCCCAATCCATTTCCTCCCAAGAGACCCCTATGTTGGCAAGATTATCAACTATCTTTTTGGTCGTTCTTCTGACATGGGAGGGGATCAAGACCATGATGGGAAAGAGGAGATATTTGAGCAGCTCAATATTGTTGAGAAGTCTCAAGCTTGGGGAGACCTTAATTAGTGTTGCACCATTTAGAATCTTGGATAACATAGTCATAATTATTTGTGAGTCTCCCTCCACTATGATCCATAAGCACTTCCTTTGGATGGTGGTTTGAATACCCCTGATAAGGGCCCACAGTTATATTGTGTTCTTGGTGTCAAATCCCAAGTTTCCTGCCATCAAATTAAGTATATGGCCTTGAGAGTCCCTTATTGCCACTCCAAAGCCTGTTGGACCTAGATTTCCTTTAGAAGAACCATCAAAGTTTAGTTTAACAAAGCCCTGGGGAGGGAAATTCCATCAAATTTATTTCTAAGGAAGTTGATCGATTAGGAAGCGGATTCAACGCAGGTGCCATATAGAGGTCCCATTGATAAAAGAAAGTTTATTCATTGTGGTCGCAAGCTAGGTCCTCCTTCTTCCATTTTGTGATTCTGATCGTTTCCAAAATGCAATCCTTAATTTTGGTCCAGATGGCACCCCAGTGTAGCTGTTTGGATTTGAATATCCTCTGATTTCTTTCCTTCCATATTTTCCAGAGGATAAGGCCTAGTATCAACTTCCATATTCTATTGAGGATCTGGTTTTTAAAAGTTGAGAGTCTCAAGTTGGTTAGAGTTTCAGTGATGATGTTTCTATGATGATCTCAGGTTCGTATGACCTAGGTAGCCTGATCCCAAATTAGATAGATATAGTGACAATTATTGAGTAAGTGATCCAGAGTTTCTTCCTGTTGTTGGAAAAGAGGGAAGAGAGAGGGTCCCATGAAGCCTCTTTTTATAATATTATCCCAAGTGAGTATGCGTCTATGTGCTACCATCCAGATAAATGTATAGACCTTGGACTGGAGGTTGAGCTTCCATATTTTATTCCATATGTTATCCTTTGGCATGTTGGAAACTTCCGCCATGAGATCATATGATTCTTTGATGGAGAACGAGCCTTTTGATCGATACCCCCATCAAAGGATGTTCAATCCTTTCTTGACACGAATCTTTTGTGGGAGCACCACATCCTGCCATGACTTCATGTCAATATTGATTGGCAGGTTGAAGGTGGGCAGGGAAGATCGTCATTGCCTCCACATGGAATATGGGTGATCGGGTAACCATTAGTCCTCTACATGGCTCAAGCCTATTTGTTATGTCTGAATTTGAATGTCGGATAGATGATCTTGGCTGGAGAGAGGGGTTTTTCGTTTCCATGAGACTGTCCAAAATAGTTATTGTTGTCCATCTGGATTTCTCAAAATGCATGGTCACGGATCAAGGAGTGGTTCTACCTTGTTGTGTTACAAATTAGGGATACCTTATCCTTGTTCCATCTTATCATATCCATTTCTTCTATTTTTGGGGTGTTTTTTCTTGGCCAAATATGATCCCAAAGATTGCCTAGGTTTTTGAGCCAGTGCCACCATATTTTGGCTCCCATAACCTTGTTGAGGATTAAGGGGTCTCTCATCCCTAGACCACCTGAAATATTTGGTCTACATAAAGTTTCCCATCTTAAAAGAGACCATTTACGACCCTACTCGGTGCCTTGCCAAAGGAAATTTATTTTCATGTTTCTTATAGAATTCAGGATGAATTTAGGTGCGGCTAGAGAAAAAATATACAGAGGAATGGCTTGGAGAATAGATTTGCGAAAAAATAGATGACCAGTTAAGTTGAGGGATCGAAAGGTCCAAGAGTTGAGTCTTTTTTCCATGGAAACTAACAGTCCCTCCCAGAAATTGTTCCTGAGAGAATTGTCAATGAGAGGGATTCCCACGTACTTGGAAGGAAGTGAGCTTTGAGTGAAATGAAGGATTCTAATGATATTTCCTTGGATGGATTGGGGGGTATTAAAGAAAAAAATATGGGATTTATTTGTATTGACAGAAGTCCCAGAGGCAACACTGAATTCATCTAGGATTTAGAGAATATGCTTGGCTTCTCGAACATTAGGGGATCCCATCATTAAGGTATCGTCCACAAATTGGTTATGAGAGACAGGGGGTTGCAGGCCATGGAGGGGAATTCCTTTTAAAGATCCTTCGTAAATTTTCATTTTGATATAGAGGCCCGGGCCTTCAACAATTATGACAAAGATTAAGGGGGAGAGAGGATCCCTTTGATGTATGTCACTCATGGGAGAGAAGGGAAAAGAGGGGATGTCATTGACTAGGATAGAGAAAAAGGTCGATTAAGTGAGATTCATAATCCATTGAACCCAATTAGCGTTAAAACCAAAATCCAAGAGGATAGAACAAATATATTTCCAACTTAATGTATCAAAATATTTTGAAAGATCCAATTTGATTATCATACCAGAATTGTTTAGGCAGTGAATTACCTCATGTGCTAGGATGACGTTGTCCATAATTTGGCATCCTTCCACATATCCCGATTTCTACTTTGAAATGATAAAAGGAAGGATAGGTTTCATTCTTAGGGAAATTACCTTGGTTAAGATCTTGTAGATAACATTACATACCAGAATTTCTTGGGATGTGTACCTCGTTCCTCCTTCGAGATTAGGGTGAGAAAAGTTGCATTGAGTTCCGAAAGCACTTAACTTGAGCACTTGGAATCTTCAATGAGCTTCCAGACCTATTCTCTAACTATATGCCAATAGTGGTGAAAAAATATGTATTGAAACCATCTGATCCCAACAATTTCCCATATGGAATTTCATTTATGGTTGTGTCCACCTCTCACAGGTTAACTGATCTAGTGAGGGTTGTGTTATATTCCTTTGAGATAAGAGTTGGTATGTGACTGGTGATTTTCCTTATGTCGTTTGATCTGTCCTGACAAGGCTCTGTTAAGAGGTCCTTGTAGTAGTCAACCAGTTCCTTTTCTATTTCTCAATGAGTCAATATGGGTTGACCCTGAAAGTCCTCAAGGCTAGAGATATGGTTTATGTGTCTGTGTTGTATCATATATCAATGAAAAAACTTGGTGTTATTTTCCCCCTCTTTAAGCCATTGTATAAGCGACTTTTGGTGCCATAACATTTCTTATTAAACATATTGTTCATTCAACTTTTGTTTTATTTGGGTCTCCTCTTCTTTTAGTTGCTTGGTCGCCCAATGAATAAGAATTTCCTATTGAATTTTTTGCATCCGCTACTCGAGGTTTTTATTTTCTTTGAAGATATTTCCAAAGGTAGTTTTATTCCAATCCTTCAGGTGTTGTTTGAAGGTTTTGAGTTTTTGTTGAAATTTGTACATCAAAGTACCTTGAGATATCACTACATTGGCCCACCACTGTCCCACATTCTCCTGGAAGTCCTCATTTGTGAGCCATAATTTTTCAAAGTGAAAAGGTAAATGCTTTGGAGTATTGATGACATCAACCCATAGTTGGATGGGCCAATGGGCTGATCCCACTACTGGTAGAATTCTCTCTTCCATGGCTAAACCATCCATCATCATTTCTTCAGAAACAAGAAAGTGGTCCAGGAGATAGGCAATTTGTTGGGAGCCTAATTGCCTATTAGTCCAATTGAATACACCATTAGTATTTTCCAAATCTATCAAGTGCAGAGTGTGGATTAAAGAGGTGAAGTTGGCACTTTTAGCATATAGTATGTGGATACCTCCTCTTTTCTCATCCAAGGATAATATCATATTGAAGTCTCCCCCTATTATCCATCATTGTCCTCGAGTAATGTCTCCTAGACCTTCAATATTCCTTAGAAATGTATCTTTCTTTTATGGAGATGGGGGACCATATACATTTGTTATTGTGCCCATATTATTAGATCCCAAGACTCTATATCTAGCTAATATTGACCAAGGAGTGGAGAAGAAGTTTTATAAAGTAACCTATTTTGGATTCCAAAGAATGACCAAGCCTTCGATTGTCCCTCTTTAATCTATGAATACTGATAGGATATTTCTCCAACATCTTGCTAAATACAGTTGTGCCTCATAACCAACAAATTTTGTCTCCTAGAGGAGGAGAATGTTTGGATTCTCTACTATTATATGATTTCGAAGAAGTCATTGCTTACTTCTTCCATTGAGTCCTTGATGTTCCATGAGATTATCTTCATGAGGATGAGGGTGGGAAGATTTCTATGATCTTATTAATATGTCCAAAGTTCACTATGTAGCTAACTACA
>JZKD02S1671416.1:126135-138874 GCA_000966675.3 Picea glauca | reverse complement strand
TTAAGCAAATAAATCAAAAGGCTTTATCTTTTATACCAACCAATGTTTGCACACTTTTGTTCATCATCTCCTTAATACCCGACATTGTTTCGCTACTCATGAGCATCCATAGCCTCGACAAAGATGCCTTAGGATCATACAAGCATGGCCCTACTGCCAACGAGCATCCATAACCCTGGTGGGTTTGCTTGTACTTCCCACGCTACTTTAGAACTTGCTTTCTACTTCCTATTTACTTTATGTAACATTTTTTTCACCTTTTAATTTGTTATATGAATATGGGTGATAAGAAGTGGGGCGATACATGAGTTACTTTGATTAGCAAACTTTTAGTGAATAGAAACTTAGTCTAAAAACTTGTCCTTGCTTCCAGTCCTCTTGAGAATTACTTATTGCGTTATAGTCAGTGAAGCTCAAATAAAAATAATAAAACATTGATTTTTCCATAAATCAAACTTTAAAAGATAATACTTGATCAAATATAATGATTCATCGTTGTAAGAGATAATTTTTGATGAAGTTCAGATTGTCATAAAAGTTTTTTCAGATATAAGCCCTTGATATTTATGATCAGGGTACAATTTAAAAAAAATAAAAAAATCGATGGAAGAAATTGTGGAAAACCCTCGAGTACTTCTCCACATTTCATGGATGGTAAACATGGTAAAATGTTAGCCTGATTACATTCCTAACCTGGTGGGGACATCGAGTGAGGCTCAACAAATCTCATCAAATATCAACAATAGTTGGTCGGGGATTTGACCCCAAGCCCTCATTTGTGGTAACCACGACTTTCAACCACTCAAGCGAACCCATCGAGCTATGTTCAGGGTACAATTATCAATGGTTCAACCAGAATTAATTTCTACTACAACAACCTAGAATAATAAAATTTGTACAAACAATCGAAAAAATAAATAAATCAGGCTACAAAACCAAAAGAAAATTCAAAATTTTCAGAAAACATCAAATCAATTTACAATATGTACAAAAGTAAATTAAAAATGTGAAAATAAAGATGTCATGGAAAAAATCTCTTCAATATTTGGTCGTTCACGGGGAGGCCTTCTAAATCCCCCTCCAATGATTGAAGAATGTATGTTGAAGGGCCAACCTTCTCAGATATTTGAAACGGGCCAAGCCAGAGATTTTGAAATTTGGTGTATTTGTCTTTACCTCATGAGCTTTGTCCCATTTCAAAATTAAATCACCAACTTGGAAATCCTTATCACTGACTGAATTTTTCTCAAACTAGCATTTAATAATTTGTTGATGCATATCAAATTTATTTTTAGATTTTTCCCTCTCTTCTTCTAATTTAATCAATGCTTCAATCCTTTTCTGCATTACTAGGCAACCATCATTTCTAACAGATTGTGTTAACTACAGAGAAGGTAAGAAAACATTAGGTGGTAAAATGGCTTCCTTGGGAGTAATTGTGTCTTCCCATAATTCTTTGGCAAGAGCCTTGTGTCAATTTGTTGTTGTTCATCAACAATCTTTTTAATAATCCTGATTAATTTTTGTTGTTGTTGATTCTTCTAAACCATTACCTTGTGGGTAATAATTTGTAGAGTATTTAATTTTATTTCCTTTACTAACAACAAACTCAGTCAACTTTAAGAATGAAAAATAAGAAGCATTATAAAAAACTAGTGATCTAGGAATTCCAAACCTTGTAATAATGTTTTGTTCCAAGAAAGAGATCACATGATTTTCATTTCAGTTTTAAGAGGGATAACTTCTATCTACCTTCTGAAGTAGTATATTGTAGTGAGGATATACTTATGGAGTTGAGATGAATTTGGAGTAATTTATCCTACTATGTCTAGTCCCCATTGTTTGAATGAAGTTTCTATCACCATGAGCTGTAATGGAAATGATGGCTCTTTCTCTCTTCCAATAGATGTCTAACAAATTTTACACTTTCTTGAATAAGAGGGAGCATATTTAAATAATGTTTGACAATATTAGTCAACACATAGAATTTTATGGGCAATGGTATCACCACCAAAGTTTCCTCCTGTTGGGCCATCATTTAGTTCAACTAATACTTTTTCAACATCAACTTTCTCTAAACATATTAACAAAACACCATCATAATTCTTGTGAAACAACAATCCATCAATCAATTGATATTGAGCAGATTTTAATCTTAAGGATCTTTTCTTTTTAGGGTCTAAATATTGTAGAGCAATGCCATGAGTTAAATAAAATTTTATCTCATTGTACCATGAGTCAGTCGAAATAGGCACATAATATATTTCTTTAATACTAACCTCTGCCTCATTTTCCCAACCTATTTCTTCATATGTTTATGATCCCTTGGATTCTGTTTCCAATCTACAAATTCATTGTCCTCGAACAATCTTTGCAAGTTTGATTTCCAATTCGTACCCTTGGTGTGTAGTCATCCAATTCTCCCTTCTATCTCCTAGTTCTTTCTGGACCAATAAATGCCATATAGAAGGGTGTGGGACAAATACTTTAGTGTGAGATTTGAATATATAAGGTCTGAAATGATTTACTTCCTTAAAGACAAAAAATGCTTGTTTATCCACTTTAGGGCATTTAAGTTCATCTCCTTGCAATCCTGAATTCATGAATGAAACTTCACTTCATTGTCATCTGAATTCTTTTTGAGTTAAAATTGCAGCAAATGATGAGTCAGTAGCAAAAGTGTATAAAAAAATTCTTTATTAAAATTGAGACTCATCAATGTAGAAGCTTCTGATATAGTTTGTTTAATATAGCTAAGTGATTATTTTTATTTAATGTCTGATTTAAACATAATATTCTTCTTAATCATGTTCTACAATGGTTTCACTATTTCTGCAAAGCTAGGAACAAACCTTCTCACAAAATTTATCTTTCCTAAAAATGATTACATTGTTTTTTTATTATGTAGAAAGGACATTCGAGAAATGATTTTTGTTCTTTCGGCTTCTATCATAATACCAAATTTAGAAACTACAAAACCCAAAAGTTTACCTTCAGTTACTGTAAAAGTATCCTTTTTTGGATTTAGTGAAATTCCATACCTTCGGGAGCAATTAAAAATTTGTCTGAGATTAGGCAAATGATATTTTCTACTTTTTGAGTATACATTGATATTATCCATATAAACAACTACCGATTTATTCACTAAACCTCTAAAAAAACTGTCAATTTCCCTTTGAAACATTGCACCTGCATTAATCAAATCAAAAGACATTTTTTTGTAAACATATGTGCCCCATTTCATCCTGAAAGTAGTCTTCACTTGATCAGCGTGAGATACCAAGACTCGATTATAACCAGAAAATACATCTAGCAAAGATAACATCTTTGAGCCTGAGACACATTGTTCCTTCACTTGACTTGGAGCCATCGAAAAACAATAACCACAAATATTTATTTACATTTGAATTTAAACTATTTGAACCTAAATTTGTACAACTAACATATGAATTTATACAATTACTTATAACAACTTGAGTGGTGTGGAGAATCTTATATTGATCACANTATATGGACTACAAGGAGGAGTGAGGGAGAACCTCACAGGAGATGCATTGAGAGAGGAATTGTTTTTTGAGAATATTAGAAAAATCCATTTGCAATTACAGGAGACATTGAAGAAGTCATAGGACAAAATACAAGGCCAGACATGATCAACACATAATTGAGGAGTCATTCAAAGTGGGAGACATAGTTTGGTTACAACTTAATAAGGAAATACTACAGGGTCCTTGTAAGAAGATAAATCCTTTGTGCTATGGAACTTTTAATATATTAGAGAAGGTGAGAGATAACACTTACAAATTCAATATACCCCCATACATACACATTTACCCAGTAGTGAATGTGGAGAATATCAAACTCTATGAGCCTTCCATGTTGGATTAGGTGGAGGAGCAGGTCCTACCTTCCATAAAGTACTTAGCAAAATATGTTAAGGAAGAGATGGAAGATGACACGCTTTTACAGAAGAGGTCTAGAACTATAAGATAAGGGCAACATGACCTTTGGCATATTGGGTTGAAAGGACAACTTCCAAGCAAAGCAAAGTGGTACTCTAGGAAGAAGGTAAAGGAAACATTTCTTCACCTCATTCAATAAATATTTTGGGGACTAAAAGCCTCCTTAAATGGGGATGTATGATCCAGATTGGATCACTATATTATTTGTCATATATATTGGTACTTTATGGGTGGAAAAAATTGGAGGAATCAACTTGTATCCATTGGAAATTTGGGTCCAAAAAATTGCCTAAAAGATTCTGGATCCATTTTAAGGCATCAACTGATACTTTTTGATTGTCCAAGCCTTACTATCGAGAAACCTACTATATTCTACACACTGATACCTTTCGAACAGTGCAAGTATCACCTCAATTGGGGTTTGTATGTGAAAGTTATGCCTCTTGCAAATTTATCTACTGTATTGATCACCATGGTGTGAGTGGATGCCACGTCAACCTCCATCACTTAAACATATGGGGCTAGCCATATAGTGTATTTTCTAAGAACATTCTATAAGGTACACACCTTATCACTAATTGAGGGTTGAGGAAGTAAATACCCTAACCCTAGACGACTATCGAGCTATGTAAAATATCGAGCCACTAGGAGGGGAAAATGTTCCATTATTTTGCAATGTATCTTGTTCCATAGCTGAGAAAAACATCTAAGAGTGGTATTATGTGAGAATAACAGAGGAGGAGAGATTATGTAGCAGCCATACAGAACACAGTGTCAAAGGAAACTCCACAGAGAGTGCCTCTGTCTTTGTAGTTGCATTTGACGAAAAGAGAGTAGAGTAGCCTAACCTTCTAGCTGTTTTTTCTCTCATATTGGGTTTCCTAGGTCATATCTTGTGTTTATTTTTGGATGGTGTGTGAGTATTTATTTATGTTCTATATTTTTCATATTTAATCTATTTCATACATTTTAAGCAGAAAAACCACTAATTAAAGAATCTAAGATCTAAAGGAAAAATTAACCTTCATAGTAAAGAATTCAATATTTTATTGGATCTGTTGTGAAAAAATGTTCTAATAGAATATCCATAGTAGTTTATAGACCAGTCTAAAAATGAATACACAACCCAATCTTTGTGCTCTAAGTTAGAAGTCAAATTGTGGAATATCAAACTCAAAAAGAGTTTAACAAATTGTAAATTCTTCGTCATCACAATACAATTATTTCACTTTTTCTTTTATATATAAAAAAATTAAAATGTGTAAGAAATTGACACATACATAAAATATATGAGTCACTACCAGAAGATGGACATGAAAGATTCAACCCCTTCCAAATCAAAACAAAGGTTTGATAATCATTTTTCTAAGTTGAAGTTTACAATGATCAACTTGACTCAAAGAAGGGCAATGGTTGACCTAGCTAATTTGACAATTTCACAAAAAGATCATCATATTTTGGAATGGTTAGGCTACAACCTTGAAGAAACATGTTGTGTCTATTTTTCCCAACAACACTCACAAGTAATTGCTCTGGATCCAGATACAATTGAGATTGAAAGACATTCAGGATCTAGGATCCCATAACTCAATCGATGGATTGCTAAAACATTTGTCGGATCTGGATGCAATTTGCTTGAGGAACAATTATTCGACATCCGATATCTGGGAAATGTCAAAAGGTAATACATTAAATTAACTCTCGATATAGATATGAAAACCTTTTAGTTATAATGACATGTCATTAATCCACATCACCTGCCACATCAACATACTTTCCACGTGGAATCAAACATATTGATTCTTAAAAAATTCAAATCACAGATTGCCTAATATAAAGTGAAAAAAGTTATAAAAACATTTTAAAGGGAAAATATTTCAAATTAGGATATCCAAATAACTTATGTTATGACAATTGGTGATTGATTTGAATACTCCATAGTGACTTTTCCTTAGATATTTTAATCAATCTACGAAGCAAATGATCAGTCAAATCAAATAAAATAGTAGATACATGTTATTTCAAAGGAAAACCATTAAAACATAATTATACACAACTTCTAAAAATTTATAAAATTAACCAAACAAAATAAAAAAAATAAAATGTATACAAATTTGGCAAGATAAAAATAGCCAAAAATGAAGGGTCCCCATTATTTAATGAAGGAATAAAAAAACAATAAGGGGGTTGTTGTATAGGGTACACCAATTGGAAACTAACATGGAGAATCATCAATCTATGCACTTTCTTATTATAGCGTAATTTTTGTATCCGAAAATATGACATTAGTTTTCTTCTTCAACAATCTTAAAATCATGTGAATCTATTATACTTAATACCTGCAAAGAACAAGTTATTAATCTCAAATACTCATAACTCAAATATTATTTCCATAGAGCTTACTATATTGGTTAAATTTAAAATCTATATTGATTGATTAAGCAAATAAATCAAAAGGCTTTATCTTTTATACCAACCAATGTTTGCACACTTTTGTTCATCATCTCCTTAATACCCGACATTGTTTCGCTACTCATGAGCATCCATAGCCTTGACAAAGATGCCTTAGGATCATACAAGCACGACCCTACTGCCAACGAGCATCCATAACCTTGGTGGGTTTGCTTGTACTTCCCACACTACTTTAGAACTTGCTTTCTACTTCCTATTTACTTTATGTAACATTTTTTTCACCTTTTAATTTGTTATATGAATATGGGTGATAAGAAGTGGGGTGATACATGAGTTACTTTGATTAGCAAACTTTTAGTGAATAGAAACTTAGTCTAAAAACTTGTCCTTGCTTCCAGTCCTCTTGAGAATTACTTATTGCGTTATAGTCAGTGAAGCTCAAATAAAAATAATAAAACATTAATTTTTCCATAAATCAAACTTTAAAAGATAATACTTGATCAAATATAATGATTCATCGTTGTAAGAGATAATTTTTGACGAAGTTCAGATTGTCATAAAAGTTTTTTCAGATATAAGCCCTTGGTATTTATGATTAGGGTACAATTTAAAAAAAATAAAAAAATCGATGGAAGAAATTGTGGAAAACCCTCGAGTACTTCCCCACATTTCATGGATGGTAAACATGGTAAAATGTCAGCCTGATTACATTCCTAACCTGGTGGGGACATCGAGTGAGGCTCAACAAATCTCATCAAATATCAACAATAGTTGGTCGGGGATTTGACCCCAAGCCCTCATTTGTAGTAACCACAACTTTCAACCACTCAAGCGAACCCATCGAGCTATGTTCAGGGTACAATTATCAATGGTTCAACCAGAATTAATTTCTACTACAACAAGCTAGAATAATAAAATTTGTACAAACAATCGAAAAAATAAATAAATCAGGCTACAAAACCAAAAGAAAATTCAAAATTTTCAGAAAACATCAAATCAATTTACAATATGTACAAAAGTAAATTAAAAATGTGAAAATAAAGATGTCATGGAAAAAATCTCTTCAATATTTGGTCGTTCACGGGGAGGCCTTCTAAATCCCCCTCCAATGATTGAAGAATGTATGTTGAAGGGCCAACCTTCTCAGATATTTGAAACGGGCCAAGCCAGAGATTTTGAAATTTGGTGTATTTGTCTTTACCTCATGAGCTTTGTCCCATTTCAAAATTAAATCACCAACTTGGAAATCCTTATCACTGACTGAATTTTTCTCAAACTAGCATTTAATAATTTGTTGATGCATATCAAATTTATTTTTAGATTTTTCCCTCTCTTCTTCTAATTTAATCAATGCTTCAATCCTTTTCTGCATTACTAGGCAACCATCATTTCTAACAGATTGTGTTAACTACAGAGAAGGTAAGAAAACATTAGGTGGTAAAATGGCTTCCTTGGGAGTAATTGTGTCTTCCCATAATTCTTTGGCAAGAGCCTTGTGTCAATTTGTTGTTGTTCATCAACAATCTTTTTAATAATCCTGATTAATTTTTGTTGTTGTTGATTCTTCTAAACCATTACCTTGTGGGTAATAATTTGTAGAGTATTTAATTTTATTTCCTTTACTAACAACAAACTCAGTCAACTTTAAGAATGAAAAATAAGAAGCATTATAAAAAACTAGTGATCTAGGAATTCCAAACCTTGTAATAATGTTTTGTTCCAAGAAAGAGATCACATGATTTTCATTTCAGTTTTAAGAGGGATAACTTCTATCTACCTTCTGAAGTAGTATATTGTAGTGAGGATATACTTATGGAGTTGAGATGAATTTGGAGTAATTTATCCTACTATGTCTAGTCCCCATTGTTTGAATGAAGTTTCTATCACCATGAGCTGTAATGGAAATGATGGCTCTTTCTCTCTTCCAATAGATGTCTAACAAATTTTACACTTTCTTGAATAAGAGGGAGCATATTTAAATAATGTTTGACAATATTAGTCAACACATAGAATTTTATGGGCAATGGTATCACCACCAAAGTTTCCTCCTGTTGGGCCATCATTTAGTTCAACTAATACTTTTTCAACATCAACTTTCTCTAAACATATTAACAAAACACCATCATAATTCTTGTGAAACAACAATCCATCAATCAATTGATATTGAGCAGATTTTAATCTTAAGGATCTTTTCTTTTTAGGGTCTAAATATTGTAGAGCAATGCCATGAGTTAAATAAAATTTTATCTCATTGTACCATGAGTCAGTCGAAATAGGCACATAATATATTTCTTTAATACTAACCTCTGCCTCATTTTCCCAACCTATTTCTTCATATGTTTATGATCCCTTGGATTCTGTTTCCAATCTACAAATTCATTGTCCTCGAACAATCTTTGCAAGTTTGATTTCCAATTCGTACCCTTGGTGTGTAGTCATCCAATTCTCCCTTCTATCTCCTAGTTCTTTCTGGACCAATAAATGCCATATAGAAGGGTGTGGGACAAATACTTTAGTGTGAGATTTGAATATATAAGGTCTGAAATGATTTACTTCCTTAAAGACAAAAAATGCTTGTTTATCCACTTTAGGGCATTTAAGTTCATCTCCTTGCAATCCTGAATTCATGAATGAAACTTCACTTCATTGTCATCTGAATTCTTTTTGAGTTAAAATTGCAGCAAATGATGAGTCAGTAGCAAAAGTGTATAAAAAAATTCTTTATTAAAATTGAGACTCATCAATGTAGAAGCTTCTGATATAGTTTGTTTAATATAGCTAAGTGATTATTTTTATTTAATGTCTGATTTAAACATAATATTCTTCTTAATCATGTTCTACAATGGTTTCACTATTTCTGCAAAGCTAGGAACAAACCTTCTCACAAAATTTATCTTTCCTAAAAATGATTACATTGTTTTTTTATTATGTAGAAAGGACATTCGAGAAATGATTTTTGTTCTTTCGGCTTCTATCATAATACCAAATTTAGAAACTACAAAACCCAAAAGTTTACCTTCAGTTACTGTAAAAGTATCCTTTTTTGGATTTAGTGAAATTCCATACCTTCGGGAGCAATTAAAAATTTGTCTGAGATTAGGCAAATGATATTTTCTACTTTTTGAGTATACATTGATATTATCCATATAAACAACTACCGATTTATTCACTAAACCTCTAAAAAAACTGTCAATTTCCCTTTGAAACATTGCACCTGCATTAATCAAATCAAAAGACATTTTTTTGTAAACATATGTGCCCCATTTCATCCTGAAAGTAGTCTTCACTTGATCAGCGTGAGATACCAAGACTCGATTATAACCAGAAAATACATCTAGCAAAGATAACATCTTTGAGCCTGAGACACATTGTTCCTTCACTTGACTTGGAGCCATCGAAAAACAATAACCACAAATATTTATTTACATTTGAATTTAAACTATTTGAACCTAAATTTGTACAACTAACATATGAATTTATACAATTACTTATAACAACTTGAGTGGTGTGGAGAATCTTATATTGATCACASGAATCTRCAAAAGTTGAACAATCAACAACATAATTACCAAAAAATGAATCAAAATAGTAGTTTTCTTGTGTGGAATGTGAGAGCAATATAGGATCATTAMTATCATTTAGATMTGTAACAATATGTTTCATATGCCTCTCTCATTCCACTTTAATTTTATTTGGTTGACCATTATATGGCAGCCATAAGTGTGACCAATCTGTTGAAAAATAAACATTTAACTTCTCATACCAGTCTCTACTAAGCAACAAACCGTAATATTATGGGATGTCTACAACCACAATGTGTATAATYTGGTTAKMTTTGGGATTAGAGGATAATCTAATCAACACATCCTTTAATTCTCCTAACACCTTGACATAATTTGATCGGTCTAATTGAACAATTTGGGTAGTGGTTTTCTTGGGCTCGACATTAAGATTTCTACAAACATAATATCACATCATATTGGATGATGCTCTTGAATCCACTAAGCAATTGTGAACATTTATTTTATAGATTTCAAATGTGAATAAAAATTGTGGAGTATGAGAACTAGATTTATCTCCTATTAATGTTGCGTTTACATTGGAATTATTTTGAGGTGAAGAAATCATAGCGATTTTTTGTTATCCTTATCTCTAGTTGTAGATGTATTATTTTGAGAATTGTTATTACCTGGCGCTTGGAGTAATTTATTATTCTGTTGTCTTATTTTTTATAATTCGCAGAGTGAAATATTAACCCTGGTTTTCTTCAAGTCTTCAACCAGATCATATTCTATCCTATCAAAACCTACAAATGATTTTCCAATGCTTGAATTTGATTTATTATTAGAAGTAGTTTTCTTCATAGGAAAGGAAGTCGAAGGAGAACCTGAATTGGATGGGAGTCCTTTGATTCTAGTTTGGACTGCACAAATTTCCTCAGCCTCATCCTTGTTTTCATCAATTACTCCTTTCGAAATGTCCCAAATAGTGTTAATTGATGGTTCAAGAATTTCTTCTTCCTCCCATTTCTGGTTATTAATTTGATTTTCTTCTTCTTCCCCTATTTAAAAAAAAACCTTAAACATGTTTACAAATTCAAGGAAAGTTCTTTTTGAATAACTGTAGTTATGAGCTTTGCAAAAAATTTCTTGAGCAATTTCCTCAAGATGAATTTTGTTATCAGAAGGGTTTTGGGCTAGAGGTGGAGTATTCCTTTTAAAAGGAGGTCTCCAAAGTCTCATGTAAGAATTTCCTTCTCCTAAACTTTCTTCAAGTCAATTATGTCATTAGAAATTTTTTTAATGATTTTTCGTTAACTTTCCATATTCATTGTCTCCTTCTCAATAATTTTTATTGCTATTGTTTTTTTTACAGTAGGAATTCTTTTTTGTTCTACTATAGACTTGCCTGCAATACTAAGCATTTGATTTTCTACAACTAGAGTTTCTTCAAATGTGTCGGTTAAAGTGTGTTTTCCTACTTAACAAATATTGCAATATAGGATAGGAGAGCAGTAGTATAAAATTCAATAATCACATTAGCTGTAGGAAATCCTTAATCTTTTCCTTGTGGTTCATTTTAATTCAAGACAATTCTAAGACTAAAGTTGATGGTGTTTTGTCTTCACCAAACTTCTTAAGAAATGCGGTTTTGAATTCATTCCAATTAGTAATTGACCCTTGAGGTAATGTAAAATACCAAGTGGATTCTTTTCCTTCAAAGGTAAATGAAAATAATCTACAAACAACATTTTCGTGTGGAACAACCATTAAACTAACTGCTAGCATGAATTTACTTACGTGATCTCGAGATTCTTTAGTATCTGGATCACATTTGGGAAGAAACTTATGCATGTGTTTTGGAATATCATGTAATTTTCCTGCTACAACCACTTCTCTAGGTGATAGCCACGGTCTCCTTTGTTGATTAGCCATATTCCTTCAAGGTGATGGTGAGGCTCTAAGAGTGTGATGAGGGCTTCCTTCAAGTGATTGCTTAGGAAAATCACATGGAGATTCTAGAGGACTCTTAGGAGGTGATGATGGTTTCCTTGCACCACTTCCTAATTGAAAATCAATCTGTGAATCCTCAGGATCTTTTATGCCCCTTCATATGTTTGAGACATGAAAAAGGGGATTAGGTTCAGAGATATAAAACAATTCACATTGGTTTATATTTCTTATATTGTCTTCTCTTTCCAGGAATAGTAAACTCGATGGGTGATTGACCAAGTTCTTTGTTTTGTGCTCTTGTCAAGAATCCTGATAATAATGGTTGAGGAATTGGTGGATCAATCAACAATTGTTCCTTAGAAATAATGGATTCGACGAGATTATATTGAGAAGTTGAGATATGATTGAGTCATGATTCTAACTCTAGTGGAATTTCATAATGATTAGATGGATTGGAAATGGTACTTGTGTAGACCATGAAATTCCACTAGTAACTATGGGACGTAGGATCCTTAGCGGAGGTGATTTGGTACAAGATTATTAAGATTGATTAGTATTATGAGGTGATCTACCAACCATGCATATCACTCATCCCTCCTTTTAATTCCAATTTTGTTGATAGTTGAAAAAATTTCGCCAACAATAGTAAGGAGAATCACTCGATGGAAAGTCCCAATTTGACTCACTTTCGTTTGGGATGGAGATCTCCTCCAGTGTGTGAGTTTGGTTTCCACCAAAAATGGTTAGATATGATGCAATATCGATATGATTAAAAGTATTTGATCTAAGGATTTAATACACACACATATTAATGGTTTTGAGTGTGTGGGCCCGATTTCCACCAAAAATGATTAGATATGATGCAATATCAATCTGATTGAAAGTATTTGAGCTAAAAATTTATTTTATATA
>JZKD02S1671416.1:113985-126125 GCA_000966675.3 Picea glauca | reverse complement strand
AGGCTATGGATGCTCATGAGTAGCGAAACAATGTCGGGTATTAAGGAGATGATGAACAAAAGTGTGCAAACATTGGTTGGTATAAAAGATAAAGCCTTTTGATTTATTTGCTTAATCAATCAATATAGATTTTAAATTTAACCAATATAGTAAGCTCTATGGAAATAATATTTGAGTTATGAGTATTTGAGATTAATAACTTGTTCTTTGCAGGTATTAAGTATAATAGATTCACATGATTTTAAGATTGTTGAAGAAGAAAACTAATGTCATATTTTCGGATACAAAAATTACGCTATAATAAGAAAGTGCATAGATTGATGATTCTCCATGTTAGTTTCCAATTGGTGTACCCTATACAACAACCCCCTTATTGTTTTTTTATTCCTTCATTAAATAATGGGGACCCTTCATTTTTGGCTATTTTTATCTTGCCAAATTTGTATACATTTTATTTTTTTTATTTTGTTTGGTTAATTTTATAAATTTTTAGAAGTTGTGTATAATTATGTTTTAATGGTTTTCCTTTGAAATAACATGTATCTACTATTTTATTTGATTTGACTGATCATTTGCTTCGTAGATTGATTAAAATATCTAAGGAAAAGTCACTATGGAGTATTCAAATCAATCACCAATTGTCATAACATAAGTTATTTGGATATCCTAATTTGAAATATTTTCCCTTTAAAATGTTTTTATAACTTTTTTCACTTTATATTAGGCAATCTGTGATTTGAATTTTTTAAGAATCAATATGTTTGATTCCACGTGGAAAGTATGTTGATGTGGCAGGTGATGTGGATTAATGACATGTCATTATAACTAAAAGGTTTTCATATCTATATCGAGAGTTAATTTAATGTATTACCTTTTGACATTTCCCAGATATCGGATGTCGAATAATTGTTCCTCAAGCAAATTGCATCCAGATCCGACAAATGTTTTAGCAATCCATCGATTGAGTTATGGGATCCTAGATCCTGAATGTCTTTCAATCTCAATTGTATCTGGATCCAGAGCAATTACTTGTGAGTGTTGTTGGGAAAAATAGACACAACATGTTTCTTCAAGGTTGTAGCCTAACCATTCCAAAATATGATGATCTTTTTGTGAAATTGTCAAATTAGCTAGGTCAACCATTGCCCTTCTTTGAGTCAAGTTGATCATTGTAAACTTCAACTTAGAAAAATGATTATCAAACCTTTGTTTTGATTTGGAAGGGGTTGAATCTTTCATGTCCATCTTCTGGTAGTGACTCATATATTTTATGTATGTGTCAATTTCTTACACATTTTAATTTTTTTATATATAAAAGAAAAAGTGAAATAATTGTATTGTGATGACGAAGAATTTACAATTTGTTAAACTCTTTTTGAGTTTGATATTCCACAATTTGACTTCTAACTTAGAGCACAAAGATTGGGTTGTGTATTCATTTTTAGACTGGTCTATAAACTACTATGGATATTCTATTAGAACATTTTTTCACAACAGATCCAATAAAATATTGAATTCTTTACTATGAAGGTTAATTTTTCCTTTAGATCTTAGATTCTTTAATTAGTGGTTTTTCTGCTTAAAATGTATGAAATAGATTAAATATGAAAAATATAGAACATAAATAAATACTCACACACCATCCAAAAATAAACACAAGATATGACCTAGGAAACCCAATATGAGAGAAAAAACAGCTAGAAGGTTAGGCTACTCTACTCTCTTTTCGTCAAATGCAACTACAAAGACAGAGGCACTCTCTGTGGAGTTTCCTTTGACACTGTGTTCTGTATGGCTGCTACATAATCTCTCCTCCTCTGTTATTCTCACATAATACCACTCTTAGATGTTTTTCTCAGCTATGGAACAAGATACATTGCAAAATAATGGAACATTTTCCCCTCCTAGTGGCTCGATATTTTACATAGCTCGATAGTCGTCTAGGGTTAGGGTATTTACTTCCTCAACCCTCAATTAGTGATAAGGTGTGTACCTTATAGAATGTTCTTAGAAAATACACTATATGGCTAGCCCCATATGTTTAAGTGATGGAGGTTGACGTGGCATCCACTCACACCATGGTGATCAATACAGTAGATAAATTTGCAAGAGGCATAACTTTCACATACAAACCCCAATTGAGGTGATACTTGCACTGTTCGAAAGGTATCAGTGTGTAGAATATAGTAGGTTTCTCGATAGTAAGGCTTGGACAATCAAAAAGTATCAGTTGATGCCTTAAAATGGATCCAGAATCTTTTAGGCAATTTTTTGGACCCAAATTTCCAATGGATACAAGTTGATTCCTCCAATTTTTTCCACCCATAAAGTACCAATATATATGACAAATAATATAGTGATCCAATCTGGATCATACATCCCCATTTAAGGAGGCTTTTAGTCCCCAAAATATTTATTGAATGAGGTGAAGAAATGTTTCCTTTACCTTCTTCCTAGAGTACCACTTTGCTTTGCTTGGAAGTTGTCCTTTCAACCCAATATGCCAAAGGTCATGTTGCCCTTATCTTATAGTTCTAGACCTCTTCTGTAAAAGCGTGTCATCTTCCATCTCTTCCTTAACATATTTTGCTAAGTACTTTATGGAAGGTAGGACCTGCTCCTCCACCTAATCCAACATGGAAGGCTCATAGAGTTTGATATTCTCCACATTCACTACTGGGTAAATGTGTATGTATGGGGGTATATTGAATTTGTAAGTGTTATCTCTCACCTTCTCTAATATATTAAAAGTTCCATAGCACAAAGGATTTATCTTCTTACAAGGACCCTGTAGTATTTCCTTATTAAGTTGTAACCAAACTATGTCTCCCACTTTGAATGACTCCTCAATTATGTGTTGATCATGTCTGGCCTTGTATTTTGTCCTATGACTTCTTCAATGTCTCCTGTAATTGCAAATGGATTTTTCTAATATTCTCAAAAAACAATTCCTCTCTCAATGCATCTCCTGTGAGGTTCTCCCTCACTCCTCCTTGTAGTCCATATAAAATATCCAAATGTGAAGGTGGAAAATATCCAAAGCAAGTTTCAAAAGGTGACTTACTAGTATAAGTGTGGATTTCTCTATTATAAGAGTGTTTTATGTAGACCATATTTTCATCCTAGATCTTCATATGCTTATGATTGTAACCCCTCAAAAGTTGCACCAAAGTCATGTTGACTACTTCTATCTACCCATATTTATATGGATGGAATGTTGTAGATATATTCAACTTAGTTTCCATATTCTCCCACAATGTAGTCCAAAATGTACTAAGAAAATCGGTATCCTTGTCTGAGATGATTCTCCTTGGTATACCAAAGTTCACCCAGACCTGTTCAAAGAACATGTTTATTGCTTCTTATCATTTGATGATATTTTTACCAGGTATGAGAATGAACATCTTACTGGACCTGTCAACTTCCACAAATATATAAGCATGTCCCTTCTTGATTGTTGCTAAACCTCCCATAAAATCCATGGAAATTATTTCCCAAGGTCAAGTGGGTACAGGTAAGGGATGGCATAGACCTTGCTTCCCATTACTGGGATTGTTGGTACAACAAAGTATACATAATATAATATACCATGCTACATCTTCTTGCATTATGGGCCAATGCACATACCTTTGTAAGTTGGAAATTGTCTTCCTGACACCAAAATGTCCTACAACCTTAGAGGTGTGAGCCTCTCTGATAAGTTGTAGTCATTCACCTTTCAGGACATAGAGCTTGCCGAGCTTGTAGAGTAACCCATTTTGGAAATGATAGTTATCCTTGTTGTCACCTTCTTCTATATGATTTTGGCCTTGTAGATGCTAAAACACCTCTTTGAAGTCATGATATTCTGTGGATGCCTCTCTATATGCATCATGGGTAAAAGGGTCCATGTGCATAAGAGTTCCTAAAGCTGTAATATTGGATGTGGGTGGCCTTGAAAGCATGTCTTCCAAATTTTTTGTGCTTCCCTTCTTATACTTGATAACAAGATGAAATTGTTGTAAAAACCCCATCCACTTGTAATGTTTGGTTTGTTGTAGCTTACTTTGGGCCCGCAACTATTGTAACGGTTGGTGATTTGTGTGGATGATGGTCTCCTTGTCCATCAAATAGTGTTTCCAGTTCTTGACAACTTGAACTAGGGCATAGAGTTTCTTGTCATAGGTAGGGTAGTTGAGCATTGTCCCATGAAATATTTCAAAATGATAGCATATGGGCCTTCCTCCTTGCATCAAAATTGCTCCCATGGCATACCCACTTGCATGTGTTTCCACTTCGAAATGCTTTTGCAAGTTTAGTAATGAAAGAAATGGTGCTTGACTGATATTCCTTTTCAACTCATCAAAATCCTTCTACTAATTCTCCCCCCACTAGAAACTCTTACCACTCATTGTTATGGCTTGGATTGGTGCAACTACTGCTGAAAATGAAGCTATGAAATTCCACAAGTACTATGTTTCCCAACAAAGCTAACTTTAGTGATAGTTGTAGGAATTGGCCATTTTATAATGGCCTCCATCTTTGCAGGATGTATCTAGAGTTCCCCTCCACCAAACACTGCTGAGAAAACTCGCATTTCTTGAGGTTAGCTAGCAGTTGGTGCTTCTATAGAGTCTATAAAATCTACATGGGATGTGAGATGTGCTCCTCTCAAGTACCACTATAAACCAATGTATCATCCAAATAGACTATAAAAAATGAATCTATATATGGGCGTAACACATCATTCATTAGTCTCATAAATGTAGTTGGTGTATTACATAAACCAAATGGCATGACCAACCATTCATACAAACCTTGCCTCTTCTTGAAGGTACTCTTCCAGGTGTCTTCTTCCTTGATTTGTACCTAGCGGTATCGTGATTTGAAATCCAACTTGGTGAAATATTTTTCATGTTGTAACTAATCTAATAGATCATCGATCTTGGGTAGAGGGTACCAATTTTTAAGTGTAATATTTTCAGTGCTCTGTAGTTAATACACGTTCGCTAAGTCTCATCCTTATTTGGTATGATTATGATAGGTGAACCACAAGGTGAGGTCCTTGGTCGAATCACACCTTGCTCCAACAACTGTTGCAACTGCTTCTTTCCTTCATTTGCTTCCAGAATGGATTGTTTATATAGCTCAATACTTGGCAATGTGGAGTCTAGCAATAACCAAATTTCATGCTCCACTTCCCTCTTGGGTGGTATCCTTTTAGGCTTCTAGAACACTCCTTTGAATACATGTAGAAACTCCTCCAACTGATGTTCATGCTCTTTAGTACACCCCTCCATGGATGCCTTTGCTCTTATCGACTCACCCTCGGACTGATTTTCTCTTAAGAAAAGTAAAACATATTTCTTACTGGAACTAATCAACTTCTTGGCTTGGTTGGCAATTACTAGTGAGATCTTTTACTTGCCTTTATGTGCGTTGATGATGTAGGACTTCCCATCCTTGATTAGTTGATATTGGTTGGTTCTCCGCATGAATATTGCATGCCTCGTATACATGTAGGGGCTTCCAAACATTACTCCACATATGTTAAGGGGTACTACGTTTAATTCCACTTCATCAATCAAATCAACACTTACAAAAAATTTAATCTTACACTGTTTCGTTACCTTGATATTTTCATCCTTGTTTACTCATCCCAATGGATATGGGCTACGATGATCGTGATCCTCCAATCCAAGATTGATGACCAGATTCACTACTATAGGATAATCCTGTAAACCAGAGTTAGACATGGCATCTGTCTTGGTCTTCTTGACCTAGATCTTGATATGAAATATTTTGTGCATCTCCTTCTCTTCCTAGTGATGAAGGCTACTCAGATTCATCTCCTTCTGCATTGATGTGAAGACAATATTCTCATCCACATTGGAGTTGCTCTCAACCTAATTACTCGATTATGTAGCTAGAATATTTTTTTGTTTTGCATCCTTTTTGCGGTTCTTCAGGTTCAACTTTGGATGTAGTTTCCAACGCTTTTCCTTAGTGTGCCCATCTATTGCAATGGTTACAATGGTTGATGGGATCCTTTCATTGATGTGCAGTGGATGTCGCCTTCTTATCCTTTCCCCCTTTCCACTTCTTCTTCCCCTACTTAGAATCTTCCTGGTGCTCTTTTTGCTTGGAACCACTTGGATTTCCTTTCTTATGTCCTATGTTTTCCAGATAATATGCTTGTACACATGCCCCATCCATTGTCCTTGGCTTGAAAAGCATCACTAGCTTTCTTAGATGGCTATGTAGACCCCCCAGATACTTGAGGAGTACATTTGAGCTCTTGGGAGAGATACCCAACACGATGGCCATCTTCCTGAACTCAATGGTGTACTCATGTACACTCTACCCTTGCTCCTGCCTGAAGTAGTGCCACCAGATCCATTGGTCCTCTACATACCCAATAGGATAAAATTGGGAGTTTATGAGGGTTTTGAAGTCCTCCCACCTAGTTACTGGCAGATCACCCTCCAACCTAAGTGTTTCCATATGGCTTTCCCACCAGGTTACAACATGGCCCTCTAACATCAATTTGGAAAATGATATCTTTTGTTCTTCATGTATATGGTGAACACTGAAATAAACTTATACTTGTTGCAAACAATGATTTAGTTTTAATGTATTGATCTCACCTTGGTATGGCTTTATGTCCACTTTCGCTTCCATATTGAATAAATATTGTGGAGGGTATATGGCACTGGAAATCAACTGCTCTTTTTCAGGTTTTTTTCGTGACTCATTTTATGGGTCTTCATTATCTCTCGATTTCCTCTATGATCCAATCTTTGAATTAAAGCCTCCAACCTCTTTGAATGGTCTGAGCTTTATTTCTAGAGTCACCATGAGGAGGTTTATATTGTGGTTGATATTGATAACTTGTTCTTCCAACCTTGCAAGTCTCTCTTATGCTAGATCTTGGGGGTTGTTATGAACAAACTCGTCTGTCATGGCTAGGGTTTATGTGACTTCTCTTTAAATCGATTCCTAGATCCCGCAACTTCCCACAAATACCCAAAATAAACCTTGCTCTGATTCCAATATGATCTGTAAACTACCATGGATATTCCACTGGAACAGTTTGTCTCAACAGATCCAGTAAAATACTGAAATCTTTACTATGAAGGTTGACTTTTCCTTTAGATCTCAGATTCTCTAATTATTGTTTTTTTTTCTTAAAATGTATGAAATAATTGAAATGCAAAAATAGAGAAAATAAATAAATACTCACACACCATCCACAAATAAACACAAGACATGACCTAGAAAACCCAATACAGGAGAAAACCCAACTAGAAGGTGAGGTCGCTTTGCTCTTTTTTCTACAAATGCAATTATAAAGAAGAGGCACTCTCTGTGGAGTTGCCTTTAACAATGTGGCATGTATGGTTGCTGCAGAATCTCTCCTCCTATGTTATGCTCATAGAATACCACTCTTAGATGTTTTTCTCAGCTATGGAACAAGATACAATGCAAAAGAATGGAACACGTGCTCCTCCTAGCAACTCGATATTTAGCATTGCTCGATAGTCGTCTAGGGTTAGGGTATTGACTTCCTCAACCCTCAATTAGTGATAAGGTTTGGACCTTCTAGAATGTTTTTAGAAAATCCACTACGTGGCTATCCCCACACGTTTAAGTAACGAGGGCTGACGTGGCATATAATCACACTATGATGATCAATATGGTAGGTCAACTTGCAGGAGGCATAGCTTTCTCATACAAACTCCAATTGAGGCGATTATTACATTGTTGGAAAGGTACCAATGTGTAGAAATAGTCGCTTGATCCATAGTGAGGTTTGGGCCATAAAAAAGTGTTGTTTGATACCTCAAAATGGCTCCATGATATTTTAGGCAAATTTTTGAACCCAAATTTCCAAATTGGGACCGCCAAATTGGCTCTACAAGCTTATTCCTCCAATTTTTTCCACCCATAAAGTATCGAGATAGATGGCGAGTAATATAGTGATCTAATCTGGATCATAGACCCTTCATTTGATTCTACATGACTAACCACAGTGTTTTCACATCAAAGGTCGCATGATGGCTCAATCACTAGGCATCCTACCTCTAAATCCCTCGCCATCACTAATGGGGTGCCCCTTCTTCACTTTTTCCTTCCTTATATCTATCCAACAAATAAGCAATTGAAGAAGAAATGATTCTAATTACTTTGTAATGTCTTTTACAATCTAAGAGATGCAATTTCATGTACACTCACAATAACTTTTTACATATTCATTAGTTTACCACAGTGTAAAATGTGGGGCATTAGGAACATCAACTTGTAGTCTAATGAAAAAATGGTCAATGCAAGATGTAAGTCTAAATATGTTCTAATGTCATACTTAGTATTTTCAAGTGGTTCGTGGGCATGTTTTATGAAGAAAAACAATCAAAATAATAAGAATAGTAACAACCGAGATAGCCACTTTGCAATGTCTTGAAATATCTTCTACGACTATAAAATCTCCTTCACAATATCCTCCTCGTGACAACGCTACAATCGTTAACCTAAAAAACTTAAATGTCCTTGTCATTGTTGATGGGGTGTCGTTTTCCCTTATTCCTTCCTTATATCAATCCAACTAGAAGGCCACTAAAAGGGATTCTAGCAACGTTAATCACTTTGCATCTTTCATTGAGGTCTAAGAGAAGCAATTTCATGTAGACTCGTAATAACAATTTACTTATTTATTAGCTCATTAGAATGTAAACTTTGGAACATTAAAGACATTAACATGTGATCTATGAATTTGTATGGCGTAATATTTTAGGTTCACTCTATTTTTATACTTAGACTTTCCAAGTGGCTTGTATGTGTTTATGTGGATAATAAGAAGGATAAACTCAATGGAAATTATAGTGGATACACCTACCTTGTGGTGTTCTAGAATAACTTTTAGAACTACAAAATCTCATTCTCAATCTTCTCATCCTCATCCTCATACAACACTATGATGTAACAAGTTACCCTCAATAACCTAATGGAAAATGATAAATGTCATAAAAGTAATGTAGATCTCCACAAAATTTGCCCTCACAACAATATGGAACAAAATTTGGAGTGGTAAAAAAGTGTTGTGTAAGTAGCTTCACACACTACATGGAACAACATTTGGAGTGGTACAAAAGTGTTGCACAGGGAGCCCCACACTACGTTGACCATATGAACAAACTTTGCATTGACTTGTAGAGAATTCACCAGTGTTGTATGTGGAGAGACGACCATGTGGCTCAAGTGGAACGCCATTCTTACATAGATCGGTTGCAGCTCCATCCATGCACCCTACCATATCTATCCTCTACACGACCTAGCAATATACAAATTACCCTCCAACCACAAGTGGGCCTTAAAGCCGGCCCCTTTAAGCATTCAAAAGCACAAAGTTCAAAGACCTAAAACGCTGAAACGCTGGCTCGGACGGGCCGGACACCCGGAAGAGATAAATGTTTACTTGGGATGCCGAAATTCGCCCGGAGTGCGAGTGTTTAGGGGACACGGAGAAATTCACCCGCCCGATTGCGTTCAGCCCACTTCGGGCGGGCGGGGTTGGCCGGTCGTCACACCGGTCAATCGTCTGCCCGTTCTCACCGCCTTTTACTCCTTCCGTCCGCCTGCCTGACTGACCACGGTTCGTGCCCGGACACGACACTCGCCCGTCCGCTTATGAGCCCCCGCCCTTACCGATCTCCACACACACAATTTCCTCTGCAGCATCTACTTCTCTCCGAAATCTCCACAGCTCTCCTTCATAATCCCCTGCGGCCATGAGCGCCGACAGGCATTCGAACGGCTCTCCCGAGGACCCGAACGAAATGTCCGCCGGACCCAATTCCTCGCATTCACAGAAGAAGAATAATGGAGTGGAGGCCAAGCGGAGCATGAGAAACCGGGGTAAGGATCAGCTGACCCCTACGGTGGCCAAAAGGTCGAAGCCTTCTACGGACAGTGGAAAAAAATCTCAGAACAATGTGGAGGAACTCGTGGCGCAAACGTATGCGAAAGGGATTTCAATTCTCCACCAGAAGCACAAGGACGACGACGCCCGCGGATCGAAATCCAAGAAGAAGAAGAAAGCCGGAAAATCCAGCGTTCAGACGAAGATACCCCAAACTTGGTCCGCCGAAGATGAGATAAGCTTCGTCAATACACTTCTCGCCTGTGCAGGAGAAGGAGGGCAAGTGGACACGGCTGCATTCTACGAACAAGTGAAGGAGACCATTGCACTTAATATCACCCGCAACACACAGCTCTATGACAAAATGAGGACCATGAGGTCCAGATTCTGGAGCATACAGTCCAAGCTCAAGGAGGGAAACATTCCCGAGGACCAGTTTGCCTACAGGAGCCTGCACGAGGCTGCCCTGTTCAAGGTGTGGAAGCAGATTTGGGGAAATGATGTTGAAAAACGCGATGAGGAAGAGGACGGCGATAACAAAGACCAGCTCCCGTCCCAGAACAATGGGAATTTTGTTAGGGATGAAAACCATAGAGCTAATGAAAGCAGGGTTCCGGTTGTGGAGAACATGACGGAAGAGGTTCAGTCAAAGGTAGAAACCCTAATCGATAGCTTGATTAGGCGTATCAGCACTGCTACCAATCTTCCGCCCTTCAGCCCTGGATTTGGGGCTGAGATTGGAACGGGGAGCTGCCTGTGCTCAAACTTGTCCAGAAGAATGAAAGAGTTGATTGAGGCTGTGCGCTCTGTGAAGGAGTTCCCCGGGTTGGGCGCGGTAGAGGCCCAGGTATTGCGGCAGAAATGGCGCAACCATCGGCTGGAGGAGCTCAGAGTCTTCTGCCGAAGCTTGGAGCTGTTGCAAGAAGAGTGTGCGTTGTGCTTGCAAGAATTGGAAAAAAGAAAAGTCAAGTAGGGTTTAGAATTTCTCTGCAACTTTTTGTTGTGATTTTCAGTTTTTGGCTGTAATTCAAACTCATAGTTTCCTGTAAAAGCCCCTCTTTAAATTATCAGTTCTTGTAGAGGCCATAGGATAATTTTTTGTGTGATAGCATGGCAATCAAGTTCCAGACATAGTTGTATATGATCTCCATTGGAAATTGTGGAACTTCCCAATAATTTTTTGTCTGATAGCCATGGCATTCAAGTTCCAGACATATTTTGTATATGATCTCCATTGGAAATTGTGGAACTTCCCATGAAGTTTTTTGACATTATTGCAAGTACTACATGTCTGTACAGTTATATATGGAACATTTTGCATTTCACTGTGTACGTGGTGTCATCCATGTTCAAATCCCATTCAGACATGCTGCTCTCTAAAGTGTGTGGAAAATGTAACTTGTACCAGAGTTTGCTACTCTTTTAATATATCTTACTCTTGTTTGATCTAATTTGTCTCATTTCTCTTTCATACCTTGTTGTCCATTTTGTTGTTTGAATTAGCCTGTTTTTATATAATGCTTCACCTTGATACTGTTTGAGTAGGTTGTTTTACTGTGATTAATGGTGGTGGCATACAACAAGCTTAATAATAATAAGCGTTCATTCCCTTTCCTTGTATTTGTCTGTATCATGAAATAAGTGCATCACATCAAGTGCTATTCATAGAAAGAAATGGAAGTAAGTAAGGTCCATAAGTAAGAAAAAAAATGTGTTAAATATGTTAGTAGTGTTTCAGTGTTGTTGAAAAAAAATGTGTTAAATATGTTAGTAGTGTTTCAGTGTTGTTGAAAAAAATGTGTTAAATATGTTAGTAGTGTTTCAGTGTTGTTGATTGTGTATTGCAGTGAGGTTGTTACAAGGTGTCATCATGACCCCTTTTATTAGGTGGGGAATGAGCTTCAACACAACTATGACAAGAAAATTTGAGCAATGCGTTAGTTACGTTTAATTTGCCATATGGGTGTTTATATGTCATTTTTTTCTCAGAGCATGGAACCACTGAAAAGGTGAGAAAGACTGTTCCCAATGTATATCATGAAGTAACTTCTTTGACATTATTTCTAATCCTAAATGTTGAGATTTCAATGATTTCAATAAAGCTTTGTAGTAAATCTTACTCTCTTAATATATGATATATGAGAGCATTCACTTCTAGTGTACTTTGTAGGAAGAGTGTTTTTTAAAACATTTTGGCATGTCATTCTCTTTTGTTTGTATTGACTTCAACAACATTGCCTTACAA
>JZKD02S1671416.1:74898-89025 GCA_000966675.3 Picea glauca | reverse complement strand
AGATTCCTCAAGATGACATTTCTTCCCACATAAGGAGCATACCTCATAATACCAACAACTGGTATTTCTATGGCCTTTCTTCTTGCAACAATGGCAAATAAGGGATGTATTCCCTGATCCATACTTCTTCTTCTTCTCCTCCTCCTCCTTCTTCTTCTTCTACTACTTATTTCAATTGATTGGCTTGATACTTCTCCAAAGTTTTGGTTGAGATTGAGTGTCTAAAATTTTCTCATCACTTCCCTTTTGCAATATTCCATAAGAAGGATGGAGTGGTAGTGTGTTTCCATCTACATTTTCCATTGCACTTTCTTAAGATGAGTAGGTCAAATCTGCAACATATTTTTCCTTCACAAATCTGATCTTCGTGGCCATGGTATTTTCCTCCGTTCCATTGAAACAAAGGCCTTCATGTTTGACTCTTGGTTTAGATACAATGGGGATTACAATGCATTAAATTGTATTCCCTATCCCTTGACCATCATAGTCAATATTCCTTAGTATCTTGGAACCAATGCTTCTAGTATGTCGTTCAAAATCACCCAAGTTCTCTTGAGAAATTTCTATGGAATATGATCTTATGATGTTGTCTTCGTGATGGTGTTTTCTTCTGTAATAACAATGGAAATTTGTTTTGCTTCTTTGGTATCTTGGATAGCTCCTTGTAGCTTTGCTAATTCCTACTCCTTTGTTTCCAATTATTGGTGCAGCAAAGCCATCATTCAAGTGAATCTCTCCTCCTACCAATTATCCAGATGAATAGCCTTCTCTCCCAACTATACAAGTTGAACTCTACTCTTGTTCAAATATGCAATAATAGCGATGAGGGAGTCTTGACGTTCAAAAAAATGGTTCTTTAGCAATGCACTAGTTTTGCAAAAGTCTCAACGTTATATTTTAATTTTACTATCCTTCAATCAAACATTTGTACATGTTAATTCAAGTGTCGATTCTTTTCTTGAATCTACACATTGATGGCCCTCAAGTCTTCCAACATTTTTGTCATCATTGCTTTATCCATGTAGAGTATTATTTTCTTCAAAGTACTGACATTTTTGTCATCGTCAAGGATTTAACTGCTCTGATACCAATATGATCCGTAAATGCAAGAATTATAGCCCTCTTGTCTCACCAATATGGATCTTTTGTAGAAATGGAATTTGATCTATCAACTTTGAATTATGTAGAGTTATCTAACTCTAGTGTTAATAACCAAGGATTATGTTTTCAGTGCAAAATTAAACATAGACAACTTCTTCGTCTACATCCTCTCCTCTTGGGAAAAAGACTCTTTGTGATCCAATCTCCAAGAATATATAGACAGAGCTAGGGGTAATGGAAAGGCCAAGGATCCTTTTGTTGATGTGTTTTCACCCATCAAATAGAGACCAATTTTATTTTTCAAACTTGGAAAGTTCCATTGATATTCAACTGTTAAACATGAAGACCCAACAATCTTCCAATCAACTTTAGTTTTGTAGTTCTTCATCATGAGAGTCTAACAGGGATAGTTTCTATTTGAAACAAAAGAGAAGGAGAAGAAAGGATACTAAAAGAAGGAAACTATTTATCTATATCTTCTCACTAAATATCCCTATGTCTCAACTCTATCCAACATCTTACGTAATCGAAAATAGATGTCAAATGTCCAAGATATCACCATTTTTTCTTCCTCTATTCACCAATTTTCCCCTCCATTTTCGAAATATTGACTAAGTATTATTGCTTACTCTCACATTCCTTACTCTCACATTCCTTACTCTCCTCTCCATAGAAAGTCATTTCCCTCTTTCCACTCTACTCTCCATACTTAATCTATTTCATATTCCAAAGTCATTTCTCTCTTTCCACTCTACTCTCCATACTTAGACATTTTTCCAATCTTTCACACCATTTCCATACTTAGTCATTTCTATACTTCACATATTTCCATTTTCAGAAATTAATATGTTCTTTTTTATATTTATATTTTCCATTTCCTTTCCATTATTTCATTTTCCTCCTCCCCAACACTTAGTCAAATTCTAAATTTTAGCGCAGGTCCACCAGTCTGTGGGTCTGCAATCCCTCATTTGCCATTCTCCTTCTCCCGCTCGTCTTCAATCCCACTTGTACATGTTCATGCTTATGCATAGTCCCACTCCTCCCTCAAGACTTAGTCATTCCTTACAATTTCTTTTTACTAAGTCTTACCACAACCCCTATCCTCATGCTCATCCATAGTCCCACTCCTCCTGATCCACTTCCATTAATACTTCTCATCCATAGTCCCACTCCTCACGATCCACTTCCCTTAATACTTTGCATCCATATTCCCACTCCTCCCAATACACTTCCCTTAATACTTACTCTTTTTACCAAGATCTACCTCCTTACCTACCTTTGCATTCACGTAAACACTTCATTTATTTTATTATCATTTCTCAATAATTGTTCTTATCCTAAGTTTATTTACCTTTAGTTATGGGCACACCTCCAAATGACACATGAAAGTAAAAACTTGGTATATGTGGACATGTGGCATCAAAGTGGACCTATCCCTAGGTGACACATGGATGGATAGAGATGACTAGACAGTTAGTTGGCACAACTATTGGGTAATGATGTGATGGTTAAAAGATAAGTTATGCACAAGATACATGGAGTTCTATGGATCTCTCTAACTCACATACAAATAATATGGAGATGATATTTCTATATAAATATTTCAAGAGTACCCCCTACAATGCATGTGGGATAAAGAATTTGAATTAGAAATCTAAGGCTCAAAATCCACGAAGACATATCAACAGTGGTTCAGTCTCCATCTTCTGTAGCTCATATCTTTTGATCCATACGTCAGTTTTGAGAAAACGAGACCTCTTCAGAAAGGTAAATAAATGAGAACACATTGGAACTTGTTTCAATGGCTGAAATATCAGTTATTATGTCCTAAAAAGGAAATTATAGTCGAAACTATTTCCATCCTTAAAAACAAATTATTTTCATAAATTGATTTATTTAAAGAAATTCTTGAGCTTCTAAAGTGGGTACCAACTGATGGCACACATAACTAAGCTCAAAAAGAGGGTAAACAAAATCCTAACCCTAACTAAAAAATAAGTTTCAAGAATATGAAGTAGAAATTATTAAAGAGAAGAGGAGGCAAATTCAAAGGTTGGCATTGGGGCGATGGGATATTAGAGAATTTTGCTACATGGGTATTTCTGCTAGAAGCAAGTTATGTCTTTCAAAATATTTGTGAATCGGTCTTCTTGACTTTCCATTTCATATTCCTTTCTTCTCGGCTCTCTCAATATTCTTTCATACATTCCCATGACATTTCAGGTCCAGAGGAGCAAGATCCATGCTTGTAAAAAGTAGATGCGGTTTATTTTAAGTTTATGTAATTATCATTGAAATATTGTTGATGTTTTTTCAACCCTCTTGTTTAAGACATTTTTAAGCTTATTTTATTTGGGACATTATTATTAATTTATCCCACAAAGAAATATTTCAGGGCATAACTTTAATGATTTCTCAAACTTTGAGATTTTCGAGTATGAGATTTTTGGAGTATGTTCATCATAATGTTTTTTAGTTTTAAATGCAATGCTCATCTAAAGTTATTTTATGACGTTTCCATTTTACTTTTCTTTCGTCTTTCAAAGTCATATCTAATCCTAGGTTCACAACACTTTAAAAGGAAGGAAAAATTATCTGTTGAAAGAAAACTCTGCACAAATCTCTTTCATTTATATATGTTTATTTTTCTTTCCATGAAAAAGATGATGTGCTTAATGAATAAATATGCCAAATGAGATAATTTTTTGGAAGATCTTTTGGGGTTTTCTCTTTAGCACTCACCCATTGCATTCATTTCCAACCATACAAAAAATCTTCCAATGTATAAAGAAAGGAGAACCACCGATATAAAAATGAGGAGATTCCTTCTTGTTCCCCACAAGAGTTTATCTCAAATGTTGGTCATTTTCCCTTGACAGAAAAAAGGGTCAACATTTTTGGCAACCATACTGGAGAGAACGAAAAGTTGGTTTCATAGACAAAAAATGGAAATGATTCTTTTTCAAGAAATATGATTCTTTTTAGGATCAGATATTATTAATAAACTACAAGATGTTTGGTGCAAGTCTTGGAAATATTCCAGGAAGATTAATTTAAGATGAATTGGGTTCTTGGAAACCTCATTCAAGGAACTTTTGGTTCCTTGAAAATATGTTATTAGAGTTCTGAACACAATTCAGTTACACCAACTTATAAAACACCAAAGAACCATCAAATATTTGGGAGGAGGATATCCCTGGTGACTCCATTAAAACTCTAGATTGTAAAGAAAGATGCCCTAGTGAATTCACTAAAAAGATTTCATAATCTCCAGAATATATTTATGATGATTCCACTGAAGAATTTATTTCATGTTGTGACGATGTTTTTCCTTCACTACCAATCCCAACCAATTTTGATCAAGTTATAGTAAAGGCAGAAGATTCTCAAAGAAAGAAACAGTTGCACAAAATTCCACTCAATTTGCAAGGAGAGGTTCATCCTTTGCCAAATATTTCCATGGACAAGTTTCCTATGTTCTTCAAAAATAATTATGAGGATGCAGAGAAGAATTTGGTTAAGTTTGATAGTGTTTGTGATATTTATAATGTGGTTGAAAATGATGTTGCATGCAGACTGTTTATTTTAACTCTAAAAGGAAATTCTAGTGAATGGTTTTATTCATTGTTGCCCGAAACCATCACTAGTTGGGATGTATTAAAAAAATTATTTGTTGATAAATGTTTCCCAAGGAAATATCCATATTCTCTTTTCTTGAAGTTGATTGAAATCCATATGAATGAGGAAGAAACAGTCAAAGATTTCACTTTCAAATTTGTGAAATTCCTTCATGAGATTTCTCATGAAATGTTTCCAAATGATTTCATAATTTTTAGTTGCTATGTAAATGATTTTCCCGTGAATATGAGATTTTTATTGAAGCAAGAAGGAAAGTGCAACTAGAGAGCGTTTATGTAGCAAGCTCAATACATTGAAGAAAATATCCATGAAAGTGGTGTCGATCTTTTGAAATTTCCAATACACTTCCCAAAGCTTCAAGAAAAGGATTTAAAGGAGAAATCATATCAAAGATGTGAAAATTTCTCTATGTCAATTATGTTCCTAAACAAAAAAAGTGAGAAACATGATGTTTCAATTCACGAAGAATACCATTCGCGACATGCTTCATTTGTGCAAAATTCAAACCTCTCATATGTTCAATCTGAGAGCAGTGATGACAATAAGTTGAAAGATAAATTTGATGAACCTTTATTATATACACATGAAGATCTTATTTAGCATAATCATGGTGAAAATGTTTTAGTGGGTTCACAATGGTCACAACTAGTTTATACAGAGTTGAAAGAGGGATGTCAACATGTGATTAATGAAAGTAATAATAAAATCTATCACTTAACATTAAACTTATAAGTTGTTGATTGCTAGTATGGAGTAGAGTTTAATGAATAAAAGATCTTCCAAGTATCAAAATAAGAAGGGTGTTTACAACAAGAGGTCCCATGGATGGTATATGTTATTTCTGAAGACAATGAGATTATTGGTGAACAACAAAAGACAACCTTACAATTCTCCACAAATGTTCAACAACAGTTTATTTTTGCAACCTCACTATGGCACTATTATCATTTCATAATGGAGGACTGTCTTCGGAGCATTGCCCCGAAACAAATATTTTCAATCATGGATGGGAATAATCAGATGAGTTGTCTATCTACATGGCTACATTGGAATTCTACATACACTTGAAAGTAGCTTTTCTCTCCAAGTAGCCTAGGATAGGAACAATTTTGTTTTCTCATGTATATATTTTGTTCTTTCAATGAAATTTTCCAATATGCATTTTTTGGATCAGGATAGTGGATTGGGATGACTTGATATCCCAATGGACCATGATTATGGATTCTCAGCAATCCACAAGGGATCATTGTCCCACATTTGGAGCTAGTTGTTGATGTGTTTTCACCCATCAAATAGAGACCAATTTGTTTTTCAAACTTGGAAAGTTCCAAAGGTCTTCAACTGTTAATCGTGAAGACCCAACAAGTTTCCAATCAACTTCAGTTTTGCAGTTCTTTATCATGAAATTATAATGGGGATAATTTCTCTTTGAAACAAAATAGAAGGAGAAGAAATGATACTAAAAGAAGGAAATTGCTTATGTCTATCTTCTCACTAAATATCCCTATATCTCAGTTATGTCCATCATGAATCGAAAATAGATGTCAAATGCCCAAGATATCACCATTTTTCCTCCTCTATCCACCACGGTACATGTTGGTGCGGTGTAGATCAAAGTTTTAATTTGTGTGTAATATTGGTGTGCGACACAAAAGTTGTTCGCACTAGATAATGATGTGTGGAACCCAAAAGTTGAGCATGCCAAATATTAGTGTCAATATAAAAGTTGTGCACATTGAATACTGGTGTGTTGTATGTGCGTTCGGTATTGCATGTATAGAGCATGTGCATGTGATGGATATGGGTGTATAACACAGAATTGGTATAAACCCGAGCTTTGAAAGAAAAAATAAAAAATAAAAAAGAGAAAAGAGGAGGAAAATTCCTAGATAGAGGAGTCCAAATATTCTCCCAGAATTTTGAATTAGGTTGTTAAATTCACCAGGAATCCGAAGAAAGGATTTTGATACACTTATGGAACAGAATGTGCATAGTATTTATGGTTTTCATAAATTATTTATTCTAACAAATCTTGTTACCTACACATTTTTCAGAGTTAACAACAATTGATCAGTACAGGATCAACACATAGATCGGAAGCATGGAAGATGCACAAAGAACCTACCACCATGAATATGAGTTCAGAAGGATGTATGACAATATAGGTGATGAGGGTACAGATTCAAATGGACATGGAGAAGCTAAGAAAAAAAAACATGAATTTGGTGAAGACCATAAAAAGGTTTGCAAAAGGATGTCCAAAGTTATAAAGCCGATAATGAAAAGATTATGAAATCCAAGGAGGAACAAGATGGATTCAACATCAAGTTACTACAGAGCTTGGACATAATTGAGAAAAAGATGGATAAGGAGACCGAGTCAAGAAAATCGAGGAGACATGGGTCTCATGATGAGAGAATAAAAACAAGAAGTGTTGGCAGGCATCACCATCACTCTCCAAGACATTCAACTGGGAGAGAACAAGTGGAGGTCCGGGGTGGATGAGCTACAAGGGGAAATTAATAAGAATGAGCCTCCTAATTTTGATGGTGAACACAATAAGGATGAGGATGCATAGACTTGGTTGTTAGACATGAGAAATTACTTTCGGTTACATAATTACTCTTCACGGGTAGAAGGGAGAATTTCCATCTACCAACTCAAGGGGAAAGCATCAATGTGGTGGGACCCATTTGTGCAAGTAAAACACATTGATGAGAGAAAGGTACTTGGAGGGAGTTCAAGAGGTATTTTCAAAAGAAATACTTAACTAAACGTTATTGTGATAGGAAAATTGAGTTCTTTGAACTCAAGCTTGGAAGTATGACCAAAGATGAGTATGAGAGGAGATTTTTAGATCTATTGAAGTATGTTTCTTTCATCAAGGATGAACAGGTTAAGATTCAAAGGTACTTGATTGGGCTTCCATCATTTATCAATGATAAGTTACAGTATGATGATCCCAAGACATTAGAGGAAACTATAAGGAGAGCCAAGTGTCTGTATGATCAGCATAGAGGAAGATCCACTTACCAAAAGGTTTGGGAAGACAAGAAGAAGAGAAATATGGAGCAAAGGAAGAAGGGGGGCAAGCCACCATTCTATAGAAATAATTTTCAGGGACAAACAACTCCCAAGGAGCCTAGAATGACAAAGACAATGGGGCAAAGACCAAGGAAGCATCCAGTGAAGTGTTGGAGTTTTGAGGGAGATCATGTGTACATAGATTGTCCTCACATGGGTGAAAAAGAGAGGATCGTTCAGAATATATAGCAAGTTGATACCGTGGAGGACATGGGAAGAAATGTACCTAGGATCTACGCAGCTCTAGACAATAAGCAAGATGAGTTTCAGTCACATATGATTGAAGTGGAAGGTGGAGCAAGAAGGTGACTTCCGATTTTAGTCGGTGTGCATATTGGACTGGAAATTCAAGTTGCTCCAGAATCAAGCAATAGGACTGGTAAAGGTCTAGTGGATTTGTTACGGTCCTGAGGATGCAACTTGGGAGAATGAGGATGCTATGTGTTCAGAGTACCCATATCTTTTTGAATACTTTTGAAGTTTTGATTGTACATAATGCATTTAGGATAGTGCATAAATAAGGGGGAGGGGAATATAATACCCCTAGGATGAACCCCAATTTTAATGTAAATGTAAGTGTACATATAGGTTGGTGAGTCGTGGGGCGCACAAGTCTTGGGTATAGTTTAGTGTGTGCACACCATGGAAAGAGTGTGCACCTGTTTCATAGCTTTGTGCACACCTGAGTAAGTGCATGAATATTTCTGTGCGTGCGAACCAATGAAAGAGTGTGTGTCATTTCATATCTTTGTGCGCAACTAGGTAAGTGCACAAGGATTGCTTCAAAGTGCACACCAGACCGTGTTTGTAGAAAGGATATTTTTGGGGTCAGAGGGCCTTTGTATATATGTATATTGAGGCCACAGTGTCTGCATGGTTATTAGGCTGGAGATTTTGGATTGCAACAAAGGTCAGTGCACCTATTTTTGTAAAACATAATTGCAATTAGATATTAATAAAACATATCACTGCACGTAGACTAATCAAATGAAAAGAGACAGGGGGATAAACTCCACTAGAATGGGAAAGGGGTGTGAAGCTTAAAGGAAATAGTTTAATAATATTTCCAAAAGTATATTTATGGGATATGTATTTATCCTAAGTTCCTAAGGAATGTGAATGGGTCACCAAGTGGAGCTAAGCTATCTCTTAAGGTGACAAGTGTCCAGTTATAATCATGCAAATATATTGTTGTACCTTAGCGTATTTTGAGGGGGATTCATTCATTCCTTTATCATGTAGACCAACTTTCCTCCGCTAAGCATCTGCATCTTGTTGTAACTTGTTGTCATCACATAACCTTGTGTTTGGGAAGGCCTATGCACGATTGAAGAGGCGGTTTGTCATGCTCGTGTGTGATTGAAGAGATGGGTTGTCAGGCCCGTGTGCTATTGAAGAAGCAGGTTTTTAGGCACGTGTTTATCAAATAAGTGGGTTGTCATTCTTGTGTTTGTCGAAGAAGCGGATTTTTAGGCCCATAAGTATTCTCTCTAGGTGAGAGAATTGTTGGGAATTATTTTCCCAAGGTGCACAATTGCAGCTATAGGGCTCTGAGACTTCCTTTTCGGCATGTTGTTGAAGCCTTTGAAGGGAAGTGGGGAAGTCAAAGGTCTCTTGAGCAGAGAAGGGGCACACTTCCTGGGGTGGGACAGACATGTGGGGAATGAGAGACTGTAGTCTATTTTTGGGGGTTGGCACCTTTGTCTAAGTGTTTTGACTATGGATAAACCTTATCTTGGCTTGGGAATCCTTTGCCCAAGTGCATTTTTAGCCCCAACTCGAGGATGACTTGTTGTTGAGAGTTTATGAGCGGCAGAGTCTATGGTTGGGCGGAACGTCTAAGGTTTGTATGCAATTGGTGGATTACAACAAAAGATAAGTGTCTTCTTATGTGTATTATTCTCTGAGTAGTGTGCATATACATGTTAAATATATTATGTGATACAATTGTATATATGTGTTTGTGCATGGATTATATATGTTGTAGAACTGCATGTTTGTTGGATATGCAGGGCATGGAATATGACTGATTTATATGTGTTTATATACGGTTCAACTTGTGAGTTCTTATGCTATTGTTGTTTATGGAATTGATACATATTTATGTTGGTTGTGCATATATTTTCATTTCTGCATAATTGCCGCAAATGTAGGGCATGGTAGTTTAAGTGTTTTCTATTAGATAATTTTGTGGTAACCGTTATGGAATTTTGAGGAAAGTCTTGAATCATCGCGCGCGCAAAGTGGTATCAGTATATGCACATGAATGGGATAGATCCCACGTGTGGCATAGGAATGGTTGCATGCAGAGTTGTATTATGAGTTATCTCTGTTGTTATAGACGTTATCTTGTTAAGTAGCTTCAACAATAATCGTACAGGTTCTAGCATGAAACTAGAAATGTTGTGCATGTTGAGGGCTAGTCGACGCAGCCAACACAATAAAGGTTTAGCGTGCATATTTTCTAAGACACGGTTGTTGTGCATGGTACGAGACTGGTTGCACACACTAGGAAAAGGGAGTGGTTCATAGCACAAGGTCAGTCATGCGCGTTGTTGGTTTCAACGAGTTGCTTTCGTAGAAGAAAGAATTGATATCAGAGCTTTATATAGTGAAGTTGCAATGGTGGAGACTTTACAATGAGGTAACGAGACTCAACTAGGAGGTTGGATACGTCACAACATGGTATCAGAGCTCAAATTTTTGATGTGGCATGGCCTTTGAGCAGATTTGGGGACGTTACACGATATTTGGCAGCCTAATGATGATATGACCAGATACCTTTTTCATCCACCGGGGGATGGCTTGTTGCAGTATACTTGTGTTGATTTTCAGCCATACCTTGGGGATTATCCTTTTGAGGACTCATAACTATTATTTGATGAAGATTCTCAACCATCTTCATGCTTGAATTTTGATGGACATAAGGATGTGACCAGCTCAGAACAATCAGAGATCCATTCCATAAAGAAGCAATATTTTCAGCATGAGGCAATATGCAGGAACTTGCAAGCATGTATAAAAAGCAACCTGTTTTAAATATTGAGAAGGGTTATTTCTCCATATCAATGTTTGTCCCTTGTCTTCTTCCTATTTCTCTGGGAAATCATAAGGTCTTCTTTGGATATTTCATATCCTCTCAACCTTCAGAAAGCAATGATCATGTGAGTAAAGAAGAAGATGAACCATCACCTATATCTGGTAGCCTTATTAAAAAATGGATGGATCAAAATCATGGCTATTATTTCCAACAAAATCATCTCCCTCCCACCCACCTCCATGAGTTGCTTTCCATGATTGATCACATGCTTATTTATGCACATTATTATTATGTGCTTGACGTATCTTTGTTGTATTACATAATTAAGCATAGGAGGAGATACATTGACGAGATGATCAGTTGGTTGCATTGGTTGTACGATTTCACCTGACATATTTAGGGCTTTGACTTCTACGGGCCTTGGGCCCCAGGTGAGTAGGTAGGTCCTTTTCATATTCATGTTATGATAATGTAGTTGCATCTGCTTAAATTTATGTACATGTGTTTGATTTACATATTTGTTTTCTTACATATATGCATAGTTGTTGTGATACATATTCTCGAATCATTACATGTTAGTTAGAAGTTTTTAAAAAATGCAAAATTTTCTTTAAAGAAATATTATAGTTTTAAATTTTGAATCTTTTGAAGTTTTGCTTATATGAATAAAGTGGTGAGTTTTCCACCCTTCAATGCTCTAATATTTGTTTAAGTGTGTGTAGGCATAGGTCATATCAGGATATGTTGAGGTTCTCATGCACTCTACAGTGAGCACATGTCCCCATGTAGGAGACAGATGTTACACCCCATGGGCTGGGGGTAACTAAGGAGATGATGTCTCGAGGCCCGCAGGTAGCAGACATGGAGTTTCGAGAGACAGATTGACCAGTAGAGCCCACATTGAGCAGATAAATCCCCTCCTCTCCATCACGCATCACCACTCATCGTCAACAGCATAGCAGCATCCACCACATGACCAACCTAGTCCAAAGAAGACAACAAGTCTTGCTTCATGACGTACAAGTCCAGTCTCATGGTAAGTGTCACTTTAATATTTAAAGCATTTGAGCATGTTGCAAAGAGTCCTTTCTTGATTATGGAATGTTTGCTTGGAAATTATATCTTTTTCCTTATTTCACTTTGGTGGTTCACATGGTATCCTAGAAATTTTTTCACCTTTGTGAAAAGGGTTGCTACTAGGGGGTATCCTTGAAGGATTGTCGTACCATTCCCACTCATACTTACCACTTTCCTCACGTCTTCCCCTCTCTTTTCTCATCTTTTTGGCTTTTGGGTTCATTGACCCAAGAAGGACTTGTACCTCATTTCATGGGAAGAAGGGGCTAAAGGCCCATAGGTGTTGCAGCTAGCACTGTAAAAATAAAAATCCATAATTCATCCTTCTAGATGCTCACCCTAAGTTTCTGAGAGCCATAAATCGCTTCTCTATGAAAATAAAGGACCTTTAAAAATAAAAATAAAAAATAGTGTCTTCATTGATGGGGGAATGCATTGTGGTGTTCTTTAATTTCCAATGCACATGGCACTCAATGTGTTCTAACTTCAAGTGGCATGTGGTGCTCTTTTTCTTTCCATTGCACATAACACTCAATGTTCAGATCATAAAAAAAGAAAAAGAAAGGAAAATAGAGAGCTTCAAAAAAGTTGCATTGCAAACGAAGGGATGCAACGCACCCTTCACAAAGGCACCCATAAACGAGACAATATATGAGCCCTTGATATGTCAAGAACTCCATTCCCAAGATTACTTCCCCCGATCCACCTCATACTCATTGCATGGTCTAGAGAGGGTCTTCCTGGGAAACATTCCTTAACTTGGGGATTGGCCTACCCAATAGGGCACTATGACACCCCTCCCATACCTAAATTTAGCAAAGTTTATAAGGTATTTGAGCAATTGTTTAACTTGAAAATGGGGATTTAATGCACTTGTTTGGGTGGTTCTTTTATTAAATGTGGCTTACTTGACATGATTCATATGACTTGTGGACCCTTGGAGGGAATATTTGTTTGTCTTTACAAGACCTTTCTTGGTGAATGTCATTCATGAAGGAACTAAGCCACTCGGACCTTCATAGGGGCATCAAATCCCATTGGATGGATATTTCACCCCACACATTGGAGGCCCAGGATGATGAGCGTTGCACCTTGGATGGTGTCTCTAGCACTTGAACGAATCCTAGAAGCATGAAGAATAGATGATGTCACCTTCATATTCCCAATCGTCCCTCTCTTGCATCATGACATCACACATTCATGAGGTCGTTTGGTGTATTTTGTGTACTTGGTGGTGTTGTGGGCTTGAGACCCCACACTTATGCTTAATTTGGGGTTGATGTGGCACCTTAGAAGCATGAAATCCTAGCCTTGGGAGGCTCATATTCACATGTGCTACCTTGGAGAAAAGTTGTATGGGCTTGCATGCCATTATTTTACTATTTTCTAGCCTATGTGGGAGAAAAGAACAAATTGTCTTGTTAGTTAAGCATTCTAATTTTGGTTTTGACATAAAATTAAGGATTTAATTGTAATGTGGACAAATTATGACTTGGATTTTCCTCTATAAATATAGGCAAGTTATCTTCATTTGAACATAACTCATCACTCATAAAAATTACTCTTTTGATTGCAATTTCGGCCCTCTTGGAGAATTTTGTTGTCTCTTTTTCTTGTGTTATTTTCTCTTGGAGGAATTCTACTGATGCTCTATATTATTGGGAGCTTGTGGTGAAGTGTTGTGGGATATGTCATAAGGTTTTCTTCATCTATTTCTAGGTCTAATAAGTGAATTTTCTGTAATTATATGGTGATTTGCATGGTAATTCAAGAATCCATTGGAAAAACCTAGGAGTAAGAATGTTTACAGCCTCCATAGCTCACAATATTTCTTTAACTAGATAAAAGAACTCAAGGTTTACTTCAATAAGTAGGAGTTTCTACACCCTTGAAGTAAATCTTGGCTAGGGTTTGTTTTCTAGGGAGTAAGATGGTTTACACCCCTAGAAACCCTAAACCCTATTTTAGCCTTGATTGATGAGCTAATCGATTTAGAAGGAGACGTTTTGGGTGTTATAAGGGTTTAGCCCTAATTCCTTTATAATCTTATATTTGGTTTAACTCTCTTTCAAGCAAGTGACTCCATAACCCAATTGTTTAAAGGCATTAGTCTCCATAGATGTGATAAAATGACAAATTTTCCTAGCAATCTTCTCTCTCTCTCTCTCTCTCTCTCTCTCTCT
>JZKD02S1671416.1:46134-70223 GCA_000966675.3 Picea glauca | reverse complement strand
TATACCTTGGAAAACAACTCACCCAACCCCCGAATCCCATTGGAAATACAGCATCAACCACAGGAGTGAAAGAGCACAATGCTACAGCACCTTCTTGGTCCAGAGGATTGGCCTCGGAGATCTCGCCTCTCAAAACACATAGCACAAGGAAAAAGGAAAACGCGGAGGCATCAAGCTCAGCCTCACAACCTACTGATCAAACAAACCGGGCACTTAGAGGAATAAAAGCCCAATCTCGGGAAAAACCATGATACTTATCTCCCTCAACATCAGAGGGGTTGGAGGACTCCTGAAACTAGCCTCCATGAGACGTCTACTTGAAAAAACCAGACCGACGGTCATTTTTTTACAAGAAACATTGGTGGCAGCTGAAGCTGCAAGAAACTTCCTTTTTGCCCTCAGACCTGACTGGATGGTCTGCGCAGCTAGCTCTAATGGAAACTCAGGCGGACTCCTGGCGGCCTGGGATCCATTACATTTTGAATTCACTTCTATGCTTAGTCCGGGTGGTATTATTTTAACCGGCACCTGTTATGAACTCAACTCCTCCTTGACCCTGCTCAATACCTATGGCCCGTGCCTGGAACACAGAATTTTTTGGGAGAAGCTCAACAGCATTGGACTACTTGCAATAAAAGATCTCATAATTGTCGGAGATCTGAACTTCACGCTCAGCGCAAAGGAGATCTGGGGCGTCAAGGAAAAAATCGACTTTCTAGCGACCTTCATCACCTCTCTTCTCACAAAAAACGCATTAGTGGACTTGGAACCAACGGAACTATTTCCCACATGGCGTAATGGGAGAATAGGCTCCTCCAGCATTGAAAAATGTCTTGACCGATTCTTGATATCCAAAGACCTACTAAAATCATCACACATGGCACGGGCCTGGGTTGAACTGTCCTACTTGTCCGACCACACACCCATCTGCATTCAGCTCGGAAAAGGAAGGTCGGGGATGAGTTACCCGTTTAAGTTCAATTCGGCATGGATGTTGGAGCCTGCATTCGACCAGATAGTAAAAATGGTATGGACAGACCCTACACACACTCAAACAGGAGATGCACAGGGAAATCTGGTCAGAAAACTAAAGAGTTTAAAAGCAAACACTATCACCTGGATGAAATGGGAAAAAGCGCATGACACAGCCACCATGAATAGACTCGAAATTCAAATCTCTTTTCTACACAGGCTCAAAGCGCGGACTTCCCAGAAGAAAGACATTGATGAAAAATTACACACTTTGGAGGCTATCCGATTGCACATACTACAGGTAGAAGAGAACAGATGGCGTTTAAAAAGTAGAGTGCTCTGGCTCATTAGTGGTGACAATAATACCAGGTTCTTCCACCGCTTTGCCAGCCACCGTAGAAATAAAAAACTTATTTGGGATGTTGAGGCAGAGGATGGAAGCATCGCTCACAGGTTAGTAGACATCAAACGAGAAGCATACAAGTACTTCAAGACCTTTTTCCAAGAAGATCAGAATATCTCCATAAAGGAGCAGACAGATATAGCTCAACTATTCCCACAGATGGTCACGGAAGAGGAAGTGAGAACCTTAGAAGCCCCCTGCACAAAAGAGGAAATCCTCCAGATTTTAAAAGGCTTTAAAAAAGAAAAAAGTCACGGTCCCGATGGATGGACCGTGGAACTCTACCTTCACTACTTTGATTTAATGGGTCAATATCTACTGGAGGCTGTCGAGGATTCGAAGAACAGAGGGTTGATTAACAAACAATTAAACAACACTTTTATTGTCCTGATTCCAAAACAGAATCACCCACAACAGTTCTTGAATTACCGACCGATCTCGCTGTGTAACCTCAGCTACAAGATCATCACCAAGATCATTGCAAACAGGATTCGCCCTCTTCTCTCCCAGGCACTGGCAGAGGAGCAGCTTGGTTTTCTCAAGGGAAGACAAATCCTTGACGCCATTGGCACTGCACAGGAGTGCTTACACAACATAAAAACAAAAAACTTACCTGTCGTCCTTTTAAAACTGGACCTAAAACAGGCTTTCGACTGTGTAAACTAGAACTTTCTACATCTGATCCTTCTCCAGTATGGATTTGGGGCAGCCACAACAAACTGGATGATGGGCTGCATAACCTCAACCTCCCTGGCAGTCCTAGTAAATGGCAAGGCTACAAATGCTTTCCACAACGAAAGAGGACTACGATAGGGATGCCCCCTCTCACCCCTACTTTTCATTCTAGTCTTAGAATGCCTCAGCATCTTGTTAAAAAAAATCAAATTAGTTGGCAAGCTCACAGGAATTAGAGCTTCTAGACTAACACAAATCTTACATCTACTTTTCATAGATGACGCGGTTATTATGACATTGGATTCCTTGTCTGAATGGACTAAAATATTTAATGTGCTAAATGTTTTCTGCTCTGTTACAGGCCTAAAAATAAATTTTCAGAAGTCATTATTCTTGGCCACAGGCGTGAGGGAAGCTTTCCTGTCAGAGTTAAAAACACTTTTCGGCATTGGTTTTCGAGACCTAGAGACGGGCTTCACCTATTTAGGTTACTTTATCAAACCCACAAGCTACAAAGCAAAGGACTGGTGCTGGTTATATGAAAAGTTTGAATGCAAAATTCAACATTGGTGCAATAGATGTTTATCCATAGGCGGCAGATATATATTGATCAAGGCAGTTTTGGAGAGCCTCCCGGTGTACTGGATGGTGCTGGCACACATCCCACAATCTGTGCTAAAGAATCTACGCAAGTTGATCTTTTCCTTTCTTTGGAAAAGTAGCAAGCAAAGCAAAGGCTTCCATCTCTGTAGGTGGGAAACTCTCTCAAAGCCAAAATCACTAGGTGGTTGGGGCCTGAGGAATCTGCACCTTACTTATCTTGCTCTCTCAGCAAATACACTTTGGCGTATACTGATGGTACCTGGCATTTGGAACAACCTTATAAAAGACAAATATCTTTCCCACCTGCCGGTTCATTCCTGGCTCAGATCAGCCACCTTTTCTCCTCCGGGGGGCTCACAGACATGGAAGCATCTTCAAAGAACACTACCTATTCTTCTACATTGGATCGCGTGGTTGTCGGGCACTGGTACTGCCATTGAAATTGGCAAAGATGACATCCTCGGCATGGGAATAAAATCCCAGCTCTCTCCTAGATTGTTGGAGCGCTTACACAATTTAGGCTTACATTATCTCTTTCACTTAAAAGCCCCTCACAACAGTATTTCACTTGGTGAATCCTGGATTACTAGCTCCATGCTGAATCTAGAGAGAGAGCTCTTGGCGGAATGGATCAGATACACACATCATCTAAATGAGGCGGGCATACGCCTACAGGAGAGACCTAACATTCTCATCTGGACGGGTGGCGATAATTGTGGAATCATATCAGTCTGAAACATATACAAAGCATTGACAGAGGAAATCTGGCCCACTCATGATCAGACCTGGCGCACCCGGCTGTGGAAGTGGAACTGTCCGCTGAAACTCAAATTATTCACTTCGCTATTGACGGAGAATAAAATACTAATCTGGGATATCCTCCAGAGCAAGGGTTGGTCAGGCCCTAACCGATTCATTATGTGCAAGGAGGATAGTGAAACATCACACCATCTCTTCGTGAGCTGCATTTTTACACGTCAAGTCTAGCATCAAGTCACAGCGACTCTAAAAATAACCGAACAGTGGCTTGGACTTACATCGTTCTCCTGCTTCAAATCCTGGTGCTCAAGACACCAGCTCTACTTCTCGCTACCAGCCACCATCTGTTGGAGTGTTTGATTGACAAGGAATGCAACCATTTTTTATGAAAAACCTCCTTCGGTTAACTTGGTGACAAACATCATACTATCTGTTGTCGACCGTCCTTCTCTCCCCACCACCACACAAAAAATCAGCAGATTTGCTACAACACTTCCATTTGACAAAGCTACTGCCTTGTTCGATGGAGCAGCCCAATTAGATGGATCTCTTTGCAGGGCGGGAGGCAATATTTTCATCAGCCCCCATACCTCCTACAAGTGGACGCTCAACGGAGGACAAGGAACCAACACCAAAGCCGAACTATTGGGGGCATGGGCTTGACTTATCCTAGCTCGAAGGCTAAACATTGAAGTCTTGCTACTTCTCGAAGATTCCAAAGTCATTATTGACTGGATTAATGACAAGGCAGAGCTCCGATCAACAACACTGGAATGTTGGAAAGAGAGAACCATTGAAGCAAAAAGTTTCTTCAAGAGCTTCTTTGCCTCTCACATCTACAGGGAAGAAAATGCCACTGCGGACCAACTATCTAAACTGGCTCTAACTCGGCCTCTCGGTCTCATAACCTTCGCCCGATGGGAGGACGACAACGAGGGTCCCCCATTACACCTCAAATTCTGATGTGGATGACACCAAGCCACCGAATAACAAACTGACAAAAGAGTCTTTGTATTGGTTACAGGTCATTTGTGCTACTCGGAGACAACATGGAACAGTTATAAATTAGGTAGATTCATATGCAAGATCATGACAGCCTGCGTGCTGATCATAGCATACTACCTGGCAAAAACATGCATCAGAGCCTGGATCAGAGCGTGAACAAGGCTGATAATATTGTTCGTCTTTGACTGTCTGCATGCACTATTATGGCAGACATTTCTAGTCTTATTATAGCAGATATTTCTAACCATCTTTGACAGGCCGCATGCTGCCTACAGCAAACACGGGACTCTGTATTCGGGCAATTTGATTGCTACATTGTAAAATCTTTATATACTGCTGAATATAAAGGAGAAACTTTCCCCGTGGAAAAAAAGAGAGGAGCATGAAAAATGGGGTTTGGGGTCAAAAGTTATGGCAAAAACAGCATAAGATATGTTTTTCCTTATGTATTGTGTTGGGCCCTTGCCAATGTCTAGGGTAATATGCATTGTGTTTTAACTACGCCTACTAAACCTCAGTCAAAATTTAACTTTTTGTTTTATCCGTCCCTCCCTCATGTTATCGAGACTTAATTTTCTTTCTACGGGTTAATGTATTGAAGTAAAAAAAAAAATTGTACCAATACATCGGAGCCAAAAAAAAAAGTGTTATTATATCGAGGCCAAAAAAAAAATTGTGTCAATACGTCAAATCCAAAAAAATATTTTTTTGTTGATATGTGGAGTCCAAAAAATATTTTTAGGCCAATGTATTAGTGTATATAATGATTTAAGGTTCTGATGTATAGGCATCTAATCATTTTTAAAGTCGATAAAATTGGAAAAGAGATATGATATAAGTGTTGAGAGGGCCGACATGCTTTTAAGGTAATGAGGTGTTAAGAGGGGACAATAAAATGTTGTCCTTTCGGACTTTGTCTCATGCCAACTCACCTTAACTTGTCTTATATGCCACCTGTGCACCCTCCTCCTTTTTAAAAATTTAATTTAATCACATCATTCACCATGTTTATGTGCCCCAAACTTCATTCTTATTAGTTCGACCTTCATGGCATCAGGGCTAAAAAAAAAATTGGGGGGCGATACATCGTGTGTCGTGTGGATTTTTTTTTTATGTGATATGTTGGGGTGGGTTTTGGCTAAACTTAATCAATCTAATTTAGAAAGCATGTAACTTGTCCATATGATGTTTGATTTAGATGGTTTTTTTTTTCAATGTTGAAAGAATAAGTAGATGTTTCCAATGAGGGGTCATACAAATCCATTTAAAACATTTTAGCAACTTCATGATTGATGAGGTTTGTTTAATGGAAAACCCTGTTAAATTTGGCAGTATTAACAATAATTCTCCAATGAGGGGCCATATGGGCCACCCTGAGGCTAGCCAGGGAGATTTGGAGAATCAACCAGTCTTGTGAGGTATTGACAAAATCCAGGGGGAACGTACAACCTTTGTGATTCAAACCAAAACTCAGGACGAATGAGATGTTATATGATCTTGTGAGTCAAGCCAAGGAAAAGTTAGAAGCCTTGTAAGTCTAAGACAAAAGTCAAGATGTAAGTCTAATGCAAAATTTAGGGGGAACATACAACCTCTATGAGCATAGATAGTCTAGTGCAAAAGATTGGGGGAACGTACACCTTTGTGAGCATAGACAGACTAGTGCAAAATTCAGGGGGAATGTACAACCTCTGTGAACCTAGTCAATCCTTGTGAGCCATGAGAAAAAGTCAATGAATCTAGCAAAAGTTAGGTTGAACATAAAGTTCTTGTGAGCTAGAAACGAACAATCTTCTTGATATTGCAAATCATGTAAATTTATTGATCTAGTGATTTGGCACGTGTAACACCATCCACCATGAAGAAATTTGAATTGCCATGTAAAGAGTCGAGTTGTAAAAGTCAAAATTGCACGTCTAAGTCAAAGTCAAAGTTTTCAAGTTTTTGTTGCATGTTGCATGCATGTCTAGATGCATGTTGCATGCATGCATGTCATGTGCATGTTGAGTAGTTCACATGCATGTCCAGTCAAGGTCGAGTCAATTGTTGAGTTGGCATAACATGCAATGCCATGTTAAGGGCGAGTTGCAACTGAAGTGTAAAGTCAAGTTCTAAACTTGAACTAAAATGTAAATCCGAGTTATGTCTAGTATGCAATAGAGTTTCTAATTCAATCCCTCTCCTTCACCTCTATGTTCCTATATAAGCAGAGGTTGACCCTCCTTATTGTCATTATGTTTTGTGAGGGTGTGAGTGCTTGTTTAATCTGTTGAAGTATATCAGTCCATAGAGGTAGTGCATATCAGTCTGCAGGAGGCTGCTATAACAGTCAATATAGGCAGTGAATACCAGTGCACAGGAGGCTTCTATATCAATCCACAACAGGGCGTAGTATCAGTCCATTTTAGGGTTGTGTATCGGTCCAATAACAGGTTGCAGTCTCACTCCATTAAAGGGAACCATATCAGTCCAAGAAGGCGGTGAGTTACACCTCCAATGTTGGTCTATAACAGGAGATTATAACAACATAGTCTCTCAATAGTCTACAGTCAGGCTAGATTCATTGGCAAGCTCTTTAAGAGCATATTTTTCATGGTGGATATATTGTAAGTGGTCATACATTATCTTTGCAATAAAGGAAGTTTGTTTGTTGGGGTTTTTCTCTGTGTATAGGGTTTCCCCAGGGTACATATGGTGTGAAAATGCACGTTGGTTATTTTCTATGGTTTTTACTGTTCAGTTTTGATTATGCATTAAGAATCTAAGTCAAAAGTACAGTCAAAAGTAAAAGAAACTTATGTATTGAATCAAACTCATAATTTAACGTGGTATCATAGCTTAGGGTGTGAATAAGCTTGTTGAAGTGTAGCACCAGGGTACACACAGATCCAAGCAAGATCGATCAAGTTTCCATTGTAAGGTCCATGGCATCCTCCATTTCAGTCAGGGGCGAGGATAGGCTCGAGGGAACTTCCAATTTCAATGTGTGGAAGCTTCGGATAATGAATATCTGGCAGGCGCATGAACTTGGGCAGTATGTGACCATAGTGGTGGAGGAACCCATCACTAATGCAAGAAGATCGGCCTTTAGGAAGAGTCAAGCTAAGGCCAAGTGAATCATCTTGGACTCAGTCAAAGACAACATAATGTCGACAATGACCTCGTTAATGACTTCCAAATATTGTATGGATACCTTGGTAAATCTATATGAGAAACATGACCCAAGTTAGAAGATGACACTTAAGCACAAGCTTAAGTATTTGAATATGGGGAAAGGTGAATCAGTAGCATCTTTTTGTTCCAGGATAGTCGAGATCAGAGATCAAAACTTGGTCACTGGTGTCACAGTGGATGATGATGATTTAGTGCACACCATATTTGATGGTCTTCCTTCTTCATGGGAGACTTTCCTAACCAGTGTAAGTGGGGGAGAGATTCAGCCCACATTTGAGAGGTTGCGACATGATTTCCTCCAAGAGGAGAGCCACACTGCTACCAGGAGCGAGCCAACCAAAGAAGAGCATTCAGCATTAGCATCAAGATTCAAGGGAAAGAAGAAAGTCACTTTCCATAAAGGCTCTCTGAGGAATTCAAACACCAAAGGTATGTTCAAAGGCAAGAGTATTGATGCATCTAAGATTAAATGCTTTAGTTGCAATAAGTTGGGTCATTTTGCTAAAGACTATTGGTATAGGAAGAAAAATCCAAGGAAAGGGAAACATCATGCCTCAACTGTTCAAGATGATGAATCCAAAAGAAAACGAAAAATTCCTTCTAATGAAAAAGAAACTAGAAAAGAATATTACCTGGTTTATGCTTTATCTTGTATAGTTTTCACAGGGCTGAAAACTTGGTTAGTAGACAGTGGTGCATCAAAGCACGTGATAGGGTACAAGGAAATCCTCTCATATTTCAAGACAAAATCTTTTGTAGAGTAGGTTGAGCTTGGGGATGACAAATTCTACAAGATAGAGGGAGTAGGCTCTATCTCCTTCAGATTGGAATCTAGGGTTATGCTTCATGTGGATGAAGTATTATATGATCCAGGGCTCAGGAAGAATCCACTATCAGTTGCAACACTTGAGGATAAGGGATATTGGGTGATCTTCAAGGACAAGAAGGAACTTATGTGGGATCAAGGTAGTCACTTGAGTACAATAGAACCTATTGGGTCTCGCAGAGGAGGATTGTATGTTGTGATATGATAGTCGGTTCAGGAATTAGCTCATGATGCAACCATCTCCAATGAGTTGTGGCATAGAAGACTTGGACATATTCATTTCAAAGCACTTCCAAATCTGTAGAATATGGTATGTGGCATGCCCTCTATTTCTGTTAGTAAAAATGAAATTTGTAAAGGACACATTTTAGGTAAAAATATAAAGAAAGCATTTCCAAGTAGTGACAATAGAGCTCAGGGCATCTTAGATCTTGGTTCATTCTGATATATGTGGTCCCATGTCATCTCCCTCACTCAATGGTTGTTTGTATTATGTCATTTTTATTGATAATTACTCAAAAAAATGTTTGATCTATTTTCTTAAAGCTAAAAGTGACACATTTGATAAATTCAAAGAATATAAAGCCTTTATTGAAAAGCAGACAGGGAAACACATCAAAACCCTTAGAACAAACAATGGAGGAGAGTTTGAATCTCTCTAGTTTGAGGATTTCTACAAGGAAGCAAAAATCAAGAGATAATTGACCATACTATATAACCCTCATCAAAATGGTGTTTCTGAGAGGAAAAATAGGACAATTTGCGAGGCAACAAAAGCCATGATGTTTGACCAGGATCTGCCAAATTCTTTATGGGAAGAAGCTACCTCCATTGTCATGTATATTCATAACATGTGTCCACATGCTATCTTGAAAGACAAGACTCCAGAAGAGGTCTTCTTAGGAATCAAACCTGAAGTAGGGCGTCTAAGGATATTTGGTTGTCCTGTATATATTCATGTCCCTAAGGAGAAGAGGAAAAAGATGGAACCCTCGGGAAAGAAAGGGGTTTTTGTGGGGAACAATGAGAACTCCAAGGCTTACAAGATTTATTTACCAGGGAAGAGGAAGATAGAGGTAAGCAACGATGTTACTTTCCATGAGGAATCCACATTCAAGAAATCCATAGAGCTTCAACAAGATTTAGAAGCAGTTCAGCCAGCTTCACCCTCTTCTGAAAGTGAAGAGTCATATGTTCAGAGGGAGGAACCTCATGAGAGGCCAAGTTATGAGTCCATAGAACCTGCTAAAGAGTTGGAAAGAACTCTTGAAGAACCTCTAGCCAAAAAGAAGCCAGGATGGCTTAAAGAAACAATGCAAGAAGCAGAAAAGATAGTTGCCCCCAAAGGTAATTTAGGGGAAAGTAAGAGGCCTCACATGTTTGGAGGCTATGTTGCATTGATGAGCAACATCAGTGATGTCGAACCTTCTTCATTTGAAGAAGAAGATAAATTACAAGTATGGAAGGATTTCATGCTTGAGGAATACAGGTCTATTCTAAAGAACAATGTCTGGGACATTGTGCCAAGGCCAAAGGACAAATCATTGGTCTCTTCCAAATGGATCTACAAGATCAAACATGAAGCCAATGGGAGCGTGTAAAAGTTCAAAGAAATATTTGTATCCAAAGGCTTCACTCAGAAAGAAGGAATTGACTACGGCAAGAATTTTTCCCATGTAGMCAAGTATACCTCCATTCGAGTTATTATTTCATTAGCTTTAGTTATGGGTTGGAAGTTACATCAGATGGATGTAAAAACAACATTCTTGAATGGAAAGATTGAACARGAGGTCTTTGTGGAACAACCAAATGGTTTTGTACTGCATAACAAAGACACTCATGTATACAAGCTAAGGAAGGCCTTGTATGGTCTTAATCAGGCTCCCAGACTTTGGTATGAYRGGATTTGTAATATCCCCAAGGATGAGCCCCAATGATATTATGAATTGTAATCATGTTTATAGGTTKGTGAGCCAAGTGTTGATAAGTTGGTGGGCTTATGTGTTTACTAGGCCAGCGAGCCTMGGTGTTAAAGGCCAGGAGCCTGATTTTGTATATGTAATTATGCAGATCATTAATAAAATATAAACATCGCTGCGTGCAGACYGACCATKAAGAAAGAGTGATGGGGGACTAAGATTCCACRAAGTTGGGTAAGGGAGGAGGCTAAGTGTGTGGGCCCAGGGGCTAAGCTAGGGGGCTTACCTCTAAAGGGGATAATAATTTATTATTATTTCCTGAAGGCTAAGGTGGACATGTTAAGTGTTGTCCTAAGTTCCTGTAAAGGGAACGTGTGCTAAGTGGAACTCATGCGGGTCCAGGAAGACAAGTGTCAACCTGGGTGCATGCAGTTATAGCTGGGAAAGCCAACGTTGTTGGGTTCGCTTCCCATTCTGTCATCCTCCACCTGAGTTCGCTGGGATCTGGGGCGTCTGAACCCATTTTGCCTCTGCGTCTACATCTTCATTGTGTTCCTGGTCACGCACTTTGAAAACCAGTGGGAAAAACCCGTGGACTAATCCGTCGTCTAACCTGATCGACCTCTGCATAGTCACGCATCCTGAAATCGGTACTTTGTGGGACGTTCTGTGTCTTCTAAGTAACCCGACACCTAAGTAATCTCCTTAGATGTGTCATGTTTCAGTGTGGGATGTTGTCGCCTGTGGTGCCATGCCCATCTGTTGTTGCTATTGTCATCCCTGTGTGAATGAGTGTTGAACCGTTGATGTTGTCCTCACCTGGCTGGAGTTGAGTCGAGGAGTGTGTTGAAGAAGCGAGTTGCCCGTGGTAGAAGAGGCAGGTTTTCAAGCCTGTGAGCAGCTCTCTCCAGGTGAGAGAGTTTGTTGGGAAGTGGTTTTCTCTTAGAGAGAGTCCAGCACCAGCTACAGAGCTCTAAGAATTCCTGATTTGGCCAGTTGTCGAGACCCAGAGAGGGAGGTGAAGCACCGATGGACTATGCTTGTGAAGGTGTATACTCTCAGGTGGAACAGGCATGTGGGGAATGAGAGTCCATGAAGAGTGGGTGTAAGAAGGCTCCTGGAGAGAATCATTTTGGTTGCTTTGTGCAGTTTCCTATAACCTCGGTCTAGTCTAGGATTCCCTTGCCCTGGGTGGAGCTTAGTCCCAGCTTGGGGGTGACCCACTACTGAGCGTGATGAGCAGTGTGGTATATGGGTGGGAGGTTCGTGGAAGGTCTGCATGATGCAGGAGCATCTCTCCATGTCATCCAGCCAGTTAGCCAGCCACGCCAGCGAATTCAAATCGCACATTGAAGGGAGGCGCAGCCTCATTTAGAAATATGAACTCAATGTAATTTAATGGTTTAGGCTGTTGAGCCATGGGAAGCCGTGCCTTTGTGTCGGCGTTAGGTAGTTCAGCCTTTAATATTTGTAAGGTTGAGATCTAGATCTGGATAGCGGACTAGACAACCCTTTAATGTAATTTAATAGGGTAGGTGAGCCTGGAGGGAAGCGCTCGATGAGCCCCTCGGGTAAAAGAGATTTCCATATCTCATTTTGAGTGAGGTTAGAGTCTATGAATAGAGAGCAGAAGAAAGGAGCCGAGACATTGTTACAGGCCGTGCCCAGGAACACTTTGTAAATACAGGCATTTGCCAATTTAATACAAACAACAATTTTTCCTGCATAAGTTATGTGTTGAATAGATGTCTGTGAGTGTTCTTCATATTGTGAATGTATGTTGTAGATATATATGTTGTTATCATGCATTTGTAGGGAGTCTGTTTGACTTCAGAAGAAGGTCTTTGAGGTTTCATGCCAGGAGGGCGTGACAGAGTGCTGCGAACTCTGAATATTGGTGCACTAATGCACTTCTGAACTCTGCGGAGTCAGACAGAGACATGTTGTGGCACAGGAGCTGGAGATCAACAACTCAGAAGAAACAAAGACCTCAAGTTTATTGAACACCTTGGAGGCAAGGCTGTGTACGAGAAACACAGTTGCAGACAGAACTTTGTTGTAAGTTCTGTGAGACTCTGCTAGGTGGGCATTGAGCATATGCGTTGCGGTGCATTTGTGGAAGAAATCTGCTGAGAGTTTGAAGAAGGAACAGAATCACTAAGGTTTCTGAGAGCTCTGCCAGGAGGGCACAGAGCAAGTGCAAGGAGTGCACGATAGAAGACAGAACTGTTGAACATTCTGTGGAAGAAGGAACTCTTCCAGGTGGGCATTTGAGTCAGTGTGCAGATAAGCACAGGGGAAGAAGAGAACTCTTTGAGTTCTAGAGCTGGAGGAAGTATCCACTGAAGGATCTTCACTGGGTTGTTGAACACCCAGAAAGACTCAGCAAGAGGTTGCTTGAGCAGGAAGACTGCCAGGAAGGCATTATATTCTCCATCTGTGGGAGAAGGAAGGAAGCCAAAATCCCTCAAGGGGTTTGAACGTTGGCATAAAGCTCAGGGTAGTTAGCACCAGCGTGTGCATGCGAAGACTCTGCAGGAGCACAGACGTTGGAATCCTTTAAGGATTCGAGAAGAATAAGCTCAGGAGGAGTTAGTGGTTTTATACGTGCATCATAAGCTCAGAATCGAGGAGCTCGCAGAGGAAAACCAAGAAGAAGGCCGAGGCCTTGGAGAAATCAAAATTCTTCTAAGTCTGGGAAGAAAATGTACAAGCTCAGAAGGGAGCAACAGCAGCCATTGGATAGGCCGAGGAGATCTGGACCGTCGATTTTCGCGTCCAGGGAGCAGCTGGAGGAGCGCAGAGAAGGAGAACAGATCTGAGCCATTAGATCTGGCTCAGGATCGCCGACAACCATTAGATCTGTCAGGAGTTGTGAGGGAATTAAACCTCACACAGCAGAACAGAAGCGAAATCCCGAACGGGGTCGTATCGGGAATTCTACGCTCGGGATCTCGGGGATCTCGACGACATGAGTTTGGTCACTCAACATCAGAAACCCCGAATTAGCGAGGTTTGATCTGGACCGTTTGTTTGGAAGCGGACGTGTGTCGCGAGATTACCCATATCGGGGACTCGGGCATCGGAGGTTGGAAGAGGAAGTCTTTCGACTTCACGAGTGGCGAAAAGGCGAGAGCTTCGTGTTGTGGGGCCTAGCTGACGTCACATCGAGAATCGGCAAATCGTGAATTCCGTGAACAAAGAGTTCAAGCATTTCGGCATCACGAAGTCCAAAATGCCAATGGAGAAAAAGGACTGTTGACAGGTCAAGGCTGTGAGCCCATCGAAGGATTGGTGCATCAGAGATCGGAGTTTCGTGAGTCCTGAGGACGTCGACAATTGGAGTTGCGAAGTCGCAAAACGCGACACTACGACGGGCAGAGAACTGTGTGGGGCCCACAGGAGTCGGCGGAGGATAGGTGGCATATTGTATCGGGGATCAGCATATCACAAGCTCCGTGGACATGTACATCGGGGCATTGAAAAGCCCGAAACCCTGACGAGAGGTTTGACTGTAGTCACGGGCTTGATGCAGTAAGGTCTTCCACCCAACATCCTGCTCTCACATAGGAGAACATAAGCGAAATCCCGAATAGGGTTGTATCGGGAATTTAGCGCTTAGGATCTCGGGGATCTCGACGACATGAGTTTGGTCACTCGACATCAGAAACCCTGAATTAGCGAGGTTTGATCTGGACCGTTCGTTTGGAAGCGGACGCGTGTCGTGAGATTACCCATATCGAGGACTCGGGCATCAGAGGTTGGAAGAGGAAGTCTTTCGACTTCACGAGTGGCGAAAAGGTGAGAGCTCCGTGTTGTGGGGCCTAGCTGACGTCACATCGGGAATCAACAAATTGCGGATTCCGTGAACAAAGAGTTCGAGCATTTCGGCATCGCGAAGCCCGAAATGTCGATGAAGCAAAAGGATCATTGACAGGTCAAGGCCATGAGCCCATCGAAGGATTGGTACATCGGGGATCGAAGTTTTGTGAGTCTTGAGGATGTCAAAAATTGGAGTTGCGAAGTCATGAAACACGACACTACGACGGGCAGAGAACTGTGTGGGGACCACAGAAGTCGGCGGAGGACAGGTGGCAGATTGTATCGGGGATCGGCATATCGCAAGCCCCGTGGACATGTACATCGAGGCATTGAAAAGCTCGAAACCCTGACGAGAGGTTTGACTGCGGTCACGGGGGGTCAGCGGTCACGTGGACTAGGCATAGCCAGGAGGGGATAAGGCCAAAGAACATCGGGATCTGGAGAATCGGGAGTCCCGTGGACGAAGGGTTTATGCACTTCAATATGGCGAACCCCAAAGTCCCGATTGGAGACATGAGGCTGAGATCTTGTGGGTAGCGGTCGTATGGACTAGGATCTGAGCCAGGAGGGCTAATGCGCAAGGAGCATATCAAGGATCGGAGGATCGTGGGTCCTAGAGACGTTTACATATTGACATTGAAATCGCCGAAACTCCGATAGGAGGAGCCCCGGAGGGAGTATATGGCTGTGGTCATATGGGTGCAGGTCATATGGACCGGGGGCATAGCCAGGAGGGTATAGCATGTACAAGGGGTGTGCATCGGTAATTTGGGGATCGAGAGTTCAAGAGGTTAGGAAATCTTGACAGCGGGAAGTCCGAAACCCCGAAGCCCGAAACTAAGTCGGGTAAATCCACGGTGAGTGCAGAAGACCGTGCAGGGACAGCAGGACCTGTGGATCGGGTTTTTAGCAGAGATTCCCGAGGGAATCTAAAGAGCCGCAATGGCTCAGAAGGGGATTTTTGATCAATCCTGAGAGCAGGAGGTTGGGTGGAAGACCTTACTACATCAAGTCGTATCAGAGCAAGGATTTCATCTGTATATTGCAGGTGAAGGAAGACAGAGCGTTGGAGACTCTGTAAGGATTGTTCGCAGGTAGGCAATAGTCCGTAAGCAGTCAGGAGGACTGTAAGATGAAGTTGGAAACACTCTTAGTGCGGAGTGACAACAGCAGGTCTGCCAGGAAGGCAGATAGACATGGCAAGATGGCTACTGAAGGCCGTAGAAAGAAGAGCAAGGCAGAAGAGCTCGCAGAGATGGATAAAGAGCTCGTTGAAATAAGGGCAGACATGGAAAAGCTCGAAATGAAGATGCGGCAGGATAAGAAGTTGAGATGGGTATATGAGTGGCCCATAAAGAAGTCGAAGGTGAAGTGGCCAATCAGGGAGCTGATGGTCATAAGACAGCGTAGGCTGTTGAAAGGATGGCTGAGGTACGCTGAAAACCTCAAGGCCACAGAGGAGGAAATGGTTCAGGTATGCGAACCAGAAATTGGAGAAATTCTCGGTGAAGAAATTGAAATGGGATCGGCTGATGATCTCAAGAACTGTCGGGAAGGCAGAGAAGAAATTCCAGATTGCCAGGAGGGCAACGAGTTGAGATCACTACGGGATCTCACAGACTGTCAGGAGGACAGTCAAGGAATTTCAATTTGCCAAGTGGGCAATGAAGAGAGATCGCTGCGGGATCTCGAAGACTGCCAGGAGGGCAGTGGAAGGTTTCCAGATTGCCAGGTGGGCAAGGGAATAGATTTGAGATCAACTGGAGATCTCACGGACTATCAGAAGGAGAGTCAGGAAATTTTACATTGCCAGCTGGGCAATGAAAGGAGATTATTGCGGGATCTCGAGGACTTCCAGGAGGGCAGCGGAAGCATCTTGAACTGCCAGGTGGGCAGGGATGAGCAGATGAGACTATCTGAGGGTCTCATAAATTCAGAGATGAAATTGGATCAACAGGTGCAGCTGACAGCAGTGGAAGATCAAAGAAATCTTCTAATGATTGGGGGAATCGAGGTATTCCTACCATTCTCCCAGGAGGAGGCAGAACAGTCAACCGTGACTGTCAGGGAAGAAGAATTGGAGCAGACTTTGGAAGCTGCCTAAGAAAGAGAAGAGAATGAGCGTTCTGAGGAACGACTCAATGATTTCAGCCAGGGAGCTGAAAGGGAAGAAGTTGCAGCACTTAAGCTGACAGCAGAAGAAGCGGGAGCAGAAGAGGAAGACAAGCATTATGAGGAATGGCTCGATATTTTCAGCCAAGAAGATGAAGAGACTGCAACATGGGAGTTTGCAGCAGAAGAAGAAGAAGAAGACACAGACAGCATATGCTTTGCTGATCTGTGCCAGCAGATAGAAGCCCTGGAAGAAAGGGTGAAAGTGCAGAGCATGCACATCCAACAGGTGAAGTTGGAAGATGAAGAAGAAGGCATGGGAGATCATGGTGATCTGCCCATGTGCCAAAAAAAATTGCAGTTGAGGAGACTGCATGAGCAGAACCAGCCAGGGGAGCAGTTGGACAAAGCGATCGAAGAGATCATGGAGCTGATGATCCGATCAGTAGAGACTGTCAGTGAGGAGAGGCTGGGCAGAAAGGAAGCAACAACAGCAGCAGCAGAATGGAGTAGATGGAAAGCTCCAAAGGTTTATTTGGGATCCAGGAGGATTCCAATAGCTTAGAGGGGAAGCGCATGAGCAGGAGCTCATGATTTTGCAGCTGAGGAGTTTGATGCAGGAGCATCTCTCCACGTCAGGCAGCCATGCCAGCGAATTCAAATCGCGCATTGAAGGGAGGTGCAACCTCATTTAGAAATATGAATTCAATGTAATTTAATGGTTTAGGTTGTTGAGCCATGGGAAGTCGTGCCTTTGTGCAGGCGTTAGGTAGTTCGGCCTTTAATATTTGTAAGGCTGAGATCTAGATCCGGATAGCGGACTAGACAGCCCTTTAATGTAATTTAATAGGGTAGGTGAGCCTAGAGGGAAGTGCTCAATGAGCCCCTCAGGTAAAAGAGATTTCCAGATCTCATTTTGAGTGAGGTTAGAGTCTGCGAATAGAGAGCAGAAGAAAGGATCCGAGACCTTGTTACAGGTCGTGCTCAGGAACACTTTGTAAATACAGGCATTTGCCAATTTAATGCAAACAACAGTTTTTCCCGCATAAGTTCTGTGTTGAATGGATGTCTGTGAGTGTTTTTCATATTGTGAATGTATGTTGTAGATGTATATGTTGTTATCATGCATTTGCAGGGAGTCTGTTTGACTTCAAATGAAGGTMTTTGAGGTTTAATGCCAGGAGGGCGTGACAAAGTGCTSCAGACTCTGAATATCGGTGCACTGATGCACTTCTGAACTMTGCGGAGTCAGACAGAGACGTGCTAYGGCACAGGAGMTGGAGATCAACAACTCAGAAGAAAGAAAGACCTCAAGGTTGTTGAACACCTTGGAGGCAAGGYTGTGTATGAGAAACACAGTTGCAGACAGAACTCTGTTGTAAGTTTTGTTAGACTCTGTYAGGTGGGCATTGAGAATATRCAYTGYGGTGCATTTGTGGAAGAACTCTGCTGAGAGTTTGAAGAAGGAACAGAATCACGAAGGATTCTGAGAGCTCTKCCAGGAGGGCACAGAGCAAGTGCAAGGAGTGCACGATAGAAGACAAAACTGTTGAACGTTCTGTGGAAGAAGGAACYCTRCCAGGTGGGCATTTGAGTCAGTGTGCAGATAAGCACAGGGGAAGAAGAGAACTCTTTGAGTTCTGGAGCTGGAGGAAGTATCCACTGAAGGATCTTCACTARGTTRTTGAACACCYAGAAAGACTCAGCAAGAGGTTGCTTGAGCARGAAGACTGCCAGGAAGGCATTATATTCTCCATCTGTGGGAGAAGGAAGGAAGCCAAAATCCCTCAAGGGGTTTGAACGTTGGTAGAAAGCTCAGGGTAGTTAGCACCAGCATGTGCATGCGAAGACTCTGCAGGAACGCAGACGTTGGAATCCTTTAAGGATTCGAGAAGAATAAGATCAGGAGGAGTTAGCAGTTTTATACGCGCAACATAAGCTCAGAATCGAGGAGCTCGCAGAGGAAAATCGAGAAGAAGGCTGAGGCCTTGGAGAAATCTAAATTCTTCTAAGTCTGGGAAGAAAACGTACAAGCTCAAGAGGGAGAAACAGCAGCCATCGGATAGGCCGAGGAGATCAGGACCATCGGTTTTCGCATCCAGGGAGCAGCCGAAGGAGCGTAGAGAAGGAGAACAAATCTAAGCCATTAGATCTGGCTCAGGATCGCCGACAGCCATTAGATCTGTCAGGAGTTGCGAGGGAATTAAACCTCACACAGCAAAACAGAAGTGAAATCTCGAATGGGGTCATATCAGGAATTCGGCGCTCGTGATCTCAGGGATCTCGACGACATGAGTTTGGTCGCTCGACATCAGAAACCCCGAATTAGCGAGGTTTGATCTGGACCGTTCGTTTGGAAGCAGACGCATGTCGCAAGATTACCCATATCGGGGAATCAGGCATCAGAGGTTGGAAGAGGAATTCTTTCGACTTCACAAGTGGCAAAAAGGCGAGAGCTCCGTGTTGTGGGGCCTAGCTGACATCACATCAAGAATCAGTTAATCGCGGATTCCGTGAACAAAGAGATCGAGCATTTCGGCATCGCGAAGCCCGAAATGTCGATGGAGCAAAAGGACTGTTGACAGGTCAAGGCCGTGAGCCCATCAAAGGATTGGTGCATCGGGGATCGGAGTTTCGTGAGTCTTGAGGACATCGACAATTGGAGTTGCAAAGTCGCGAAATGCGACACTATGACAGGCAGAGAATTGTGTGCGGGCCATAGGAGTCGGCGGAGGACAGGTGGCAGATTGTATCGGGGATCAGCATATCGCGAGCCCCGTGGACATGTACATCGGGGCATTGAAAATCTCGAAACCCTGACGAGAGGTTTGACTGCGGTCACGGGGGGTCAGCGGTCACATGGACCAGGCATAGCCAGGAGGGGCTAAGGCCAAAGCACATCGGGATCCAGAGAATCGGGAGTCCCGTGGATGAAGGGTTTATGCACTTCAGTATGGTGAACCCTGAAGTCCCGATTGGAGACATGAGGCTGAGGTCTTGTGGGTAGTGGTCGTATGGACCAGGAGCTGAGCCAGGAGGGCTAATGCGCAAGGAGCATATCGGGGATCAGAGGATCGCGGGTCCTAGAGACGTTTACATATTGACATTGCATGCGTCGAAACTCTGATAGGAGGAGCCCCGGAGGGAGTATAGGGTTGTGGTCATATGGGCGCGGGTCATATGGACTGGGGGCATAGCCAGGAGGGGCTAGCACGTACAAGGGGCGCGCATCGGTAATTCGGGGATCGAGAGGTCAAGAGGTTAAGAACTCTTGACAGTGGGAAGTTTGAAACCCCGAAGCCCGAAACTAAGTCAGGTAAATCCACGGTGAGTGCAGAAGACCGTGCAGGGACAGCAGGACCTGTGGATCGGGTTTTTAGCAGAGATTCCCGAGGGAATATAAAGAGCCGCAACGGATCAGAAGGGGATTTTTGATCGATCCTGAGAGCAGGAGGTCGGGTGGAAGACCTTACTGCATCACTGCACATAGTTGGTGGTCTTCTAATAAAAGATAAGTACCACTTTTATGTTTATTTACATGATGTGTAATGGAACATATGTTGTAATTGATAAGGATTGCATGTATATGTTGTATATGTTGCATGTGTAGGCTTATTGTTATTTCTGCATTATTATGTTATATATATGTAGAATAGTCATTCTATGTTTATATGGATGTGTATGTTTTTCTGCAAGTATCTTTGTGTGGCATAGCCCAGTAATTTAAGGTTGAAGTCATCACAGATCAGAATAGAGCAGTAGAGTTGCAGGAGTAGTGGCATTGCCTGACCTGTTGGTGGATGGGGATGTTACAATATGGTATCATAGAATGGTTACAACACTGAACCTAGATGGGCCATGTTAGTAGAAAATGAAGAAAAAGTTTCGAAAGAATTGTTATCGAAGTAGAAAAAATTCGAGTTCAAAGCCAAGGTTTTAACATCGAACCTGGATGGGCTAGATAAGTGGTCATTAGACCCGAAGTTTCAGGTGGAAATTGTGTTAATAGGAACCAATTTCGAACCTCAGAACATTCCTGAGTGCCAAGAGGTTACCTAGGTCATGTTAAAAAGCTCAGGAGGAGTAGCGGTATCATAAAACCACGACAGAAGTGGTGTTGGACCGCAGAGTAATGTGTGAACTGGTGAAGTAACGAATAAGTTTCAATTGTTTCTCTTCTTTGAGTTTCTGAGTGCAAGGAATGCAAATTGTCTACAAGGAGTGTGTTGCCAAAGGTAAGTTAACCTCAGAGAAGATCAGGAGAGATATCGTTGAACCTTCATCAGTAGAAGTGCAAGGAGTGCACAGGAAGAACTCAGTGTTGAGTTCAGAGAGAGATAAAGTCACTGAGAACTCTGTAGGGATCTACGAGGTGGGCATCGAGCGAGTGCAAGTGTGCACAAAGAGAACTCTTTGTCGAGTTCAGGGAGAAGAGTATTAGAGGAAGATACTCACAAAGTTGTTGAACACTCTGTAGAAAACGCTCAGCAAGGTGTGCTTTGAGTAGAAGGTTGCTAGGAGGGCACGAAGTTTTCCTTTGAAAGGAAACAGAAGGGTCGAGACCCTTAGGAGACTGATTAAATCAAAAAGATCATAAGAGATAACGCAAGGAGTGCGTGGGAGACAGACTCATTCTAAGTCCTAAAGCTCAGAAGAGATAACGCTTACGTGAGCGAAAATGAGACCCGATAGACGGACTCGAAGGATGAGCAAAGGTCGAAGCCTTTGAATACTTAGAAAATCTTCTAAGTCAGAAGACATCTAAACTGTTGGAGGTAGATCTCGGTCGTCCATTTAGAAGCATTGTCAAGATCGTGAGATCGATGGTCACCTCGCATTATGGGGATAGAAGGTGCTCGAGCTTTATGAAGTCAAGGGCGGGCTACAATCCAAACCACGGTTTTGGAGAAAGGATGCGTGTAGGCTCAAGGTGAATTGTGGGACGAAAAGTAGTTTGGTCTCAAACCACCTTTGAGCGTGCCCGCAATCGCGTCTTTGCGTGAGGTAACCGCCCAAGGTCACCTCTAAGGAGGAGCCAAGGAAAAGGAGAGAGTAGACTTGCTAAAGTTCTGAAGTCCTGAAGTGATTTGGGACCACCATCATTTGGAAGGACACGTGGCGGAAATCCATCAGTTTCGGGTGAAGGTGTTGCGGGAGGAACGAGCACACAAAAGTTTGAAACTTCTGAAACACGAAAAACTGAAGTAAGTTTCAACCGCCTGATTCAAGCGGACACGTGGCATAAATCCACACACTTCGAAGGAAGGAGAAAGTTGAGTTTTGAGAACTCCGAAGACCCGAAGTAAATGTCAGTTGTCAGATCCAGAGGACAGGTGGCATAAGTCTGTGGACTCTGGGTAAGGACCTGAAGTAGTTCCTGGTTGTTGATCGCTAGGAGGAGTACATGTCAATAGATCGGATCACCGGGTGAATTTCACTAGGGTCTCAGTTGATAATTGAGACTGTCGAACCCCGAAGTTCTGAAGCGGATGAGAGCCGCCGATGTGAAGGTGGACACATGGCGCCAGCTCTAGAACTTCGGAGGAAAGCGGAAGGGTAAAAGTCTGAAGTCCCGAAGAAGATTTTGATCGTTGATCAAAGAGGGAGCTGAAGGACCGTTGATCTAGTTGAGGAGACTAAAGTCCCGAAGCGGTAGCAGAGTCGTCGATTAGGAGGACGCGTGGCAGACGATCTGCCATTTTAGAGAGATCACTCTAGAATAAATGAGAGTTTGAGAACTGAAACTCTTGAAGGCCGGATTCGCGGAGGAAATCATGGCCGCATATCTGTAGTGACAGGTGTCATTAGATCTTCCACTTCAAAAGATAGCTACTGAGGAGGAAGCGATAGTTGAGAGTTGAAACTCCCGAAGACCGAAAAGTTGGAATCAATCGTAGTCGTTGGTTTGGAAGAGAGCTACATGCCAACAAATCATGGAGGTTTGGGAAGGCATGTGAAAGATAGGAAAGGAGGATAGATAGCAGCCATTGATCACGGATCATCCCCGAAAGCGAGAGATTGACGGACGAGATGGATTGTGGGGCCAGAACTTGCTCGGATGTTAAAAATCTGAGAGCGGGCCGCAATTTTTACCACGGTTTTAACAAAGTGATGGGTGGTAGCTAGAGGTGAATTGCGGGGAGAAAAGCAGGTTGGTCTAAAACCGCTCTTTCCCACGCCTGCAATCGCATTTTTTTTTCGTAAGGTCACAGCTCAGGGCCATATGAAGGAAGGGGCTAATGAAAAAGGATTTAGTGCCTGAAACTTGACGTTTCAGAAGTGCGCAGACAAAGGTTGCGGGTAACACAGGACCTGCGCCTCAGGAAAAAAAAAAGGGGGGTCGGTGTATAATTGTTTTGGGTTCAATAAGGAGCCTGAAGGGTCGATCCGACTCAAAAGGAAGAAAGATCCTAGACCTAGAGGTCGTGCAGCCCTGGGGAGAGCAGGGGGGGTCTGCATCAATATGGATGTGTAATTTTGCATATGTACATGCTTGGATATGCATATAACATGCTGGTGAACTTAGAATAGTTTGTTATTATGAAATAATGTTTGAGTATGACTAAAGGATGGATTATGTATTCAGGAAAAATGATACAGTAGGGTTAAATATGTGGATGTTGTTGTTGCTTATAATTTCCATCGAGGTGAAGACCCATAAGGATGGCAGGAATGGTGATCAAAATGATGAAGGGAGAATCTGTGAGCTTCTACAAATATCAGTTAGTCAGACAACAACAAGTAGGCTGGTAACAACCAGGCAGGTATGCATTTAGTTTATGTTGATGCATACATGTTGAAGGGGATCGAGGTAAGGATTCCCTCAGTTAATTTTCAGTATTTAAATTGATATGTAATGGCCGAAGGCCTGGAGTGTGTACATGTTGTTGATGCTATAATGCACTTAGATAAAATGTCAGTTGCATATTATGTTATGATTGGTTATGGGATCATAACCAGGTTAATTCAAGAGACATACTCCTTATATAACAATGAATACCCATAGAGCCATGAGTGACAACCCAAGAAGTTGGAGGTATCACTTGAATCTATGATGATAAGGTAAAAGAAGTTCAGTCTTGAAGAGTAACTGGATGTTGAAGAATCCAGAGTCTATAAAACAACTTGGTGTGGAATTTGATTCATCCAAGTACGAGATTGGGTTAGTTGGACCCAGGAAATTAACAAAAGTTGAAGGTTAATATCATCTTAGTTTGGGACTATAAATGCAAAGGCAGCCAAGAGTGATTTGGCTAGAAAGTGATCAGGACAAAAATATTCATGTACAGTGACTACAATGAGAGCACAAGAAGATTTAGAAATCCGGGAAGAATTGAATACTTTTGGGATCAACAAGAAAAAGTTTTATAGGGAGAAAGAAGTTGTTGCAATTTCTGTGGTAGCAAGTATGTTATGGTTTGTTGGTTCAGCCAAAGGAAAGAATGCTTGCATGTTTGCAAGTGTTGTTGGTGATGTTGTTGCATAAGGAGTGAAGCAAAAAAGAGTTGAAGTGATGGTTATAAGTTTGATAAAAGAAGCATGAAAGCTTCTACTACTATCAGAATTTTAGGTAGTATAAAATTTATTAATGGCAGTCATGCAGGTATGAGTTTGTATTACTCTTTTTGCATAATTGTTGAAAGGAAATTTAGGTAAGAATTTCCTCAACCAGAGTTATTTTATAAAATCACATGATTGTATTATTGAATGCATACCACTGGATGTGGTAAAGGCTGGAGGCCTGTATTAATTCAAAGCTTTTTAGCTTCTGAATGCACACACTGACATAGTAGAATGTCATGTTAATTTGGTTATGGGG
>JZKD02S1671416.1:0-24089 GCA_000966675.3 Picea glauca | reverse complement strand
CCCCATAACCAAATTAACATGACATTCTACTATGTCAGTGTGTGCATTCAGAAGCTAAAAAGCTTTGAATTAATACAGGCCTCCAGCCTTTACCACATCCAGTGGTATGCATTCAATAATACAATCATGTGATTTTATAAAATAACTCTGGTTGAGGAAATTCTTACCTAAATTTCCTTTCAACAATTATGCAAAAAGAGTAATACAAACTCATACCTGCATGACTGCCATTAATAAATTTTATACTACCTAAAATTCTGATAGTAGTAGAAGCTTTCATGCTTCTTTTATCAAACTTATAACCATCACTTCAACTCTTTTTTGCTTCACTCCTTATGCAACAACATCACCAACAACACTTGCAAACATGCAAGCATTCTTTCCTTTGGCTGAACCAACAAACCATAACATACTTGCTACCACAGAAATTGCAACAACTTCTTTCTCCCTATAAAACTTTTTCTTGTTGATCCCAAAAGTATTCAATTCTTCCCGGATTTCTAAATCTTCTTGTGCTCTCATTGTAGTCACTGTACATGAATATTTTTGTCCTGATCACTTTCTAGCCAAATCACTCTTGGCTGCCTTTGCATTTATAGTCCCAAACTAAGATGATATTAACCTTCAACTTTTGTTAATTTCCTGGGTCCAACTAACCCAATCTCGTACTTGGATGAATCAAATTCCACACCAAGTTGTTTTATAGACTCTGGATTCTTCAACATCCAGTTACTCTTCAAGACTGAACTTCTTTTACCTTATCATCATAGATTCAAGTGATACCTCCAACTTCTTGGGTTGTCACTCATGGCTCTATGGGTATTCATTGTTATATAAGGAGTATGTCTCTTGAATTAACCTGGTTATGATCCCATAACCAATCATAACATAATATGCAACTGACATTTTATCTAAGTGCATTATAGCATCAACAACATGTACACACTCCAGGCCTTCGGCCATTACATATCAATTTAAATACTGAAAATTAACTGAGGGAATCCTTACCTCGATCCCCTTCAACATGTATGCATCAACATAAACTAAATGCATACCTGCCTGGTTGTTACCAGCCTACTTGTTGTTGTCTGACTAACTGATATTTGTAGAAGCTCACAGATTCTCCCTTCATCATTTTGATCACCATTCCTGCCATCCTTATGGGTCTTCACCTCGATGGAAATTATAAGCAACAACAACATCCACATATTTAACCCTACTGTATCATTTTTCCTGAATACATAATCCATCCTTTAGTCATACTCAAACATTATTTCATAATAACAAACTATTCTAAGTTCACCAGCATGTTATATGCATATCCAAGCATGTACATATGCAAAATTACACATCCATATTGATGCAGACCCCCCCCTGCTCTCCCCAGGGCTGCATGACCTCTAGGTCTAGGATCTTTCTTCCTTTTGAGTCGGATCGACCCTTCAGGCTCCTTATTCAACCCAAAACAATTATACACCGACCCCCCCTTTTTTTTTCCCGAGGCGCAGGTCCTGTGTTACCCGCAACCTTTGTCTGCGCACTTCTGAAACGTCAAGTTTCAGGCACTAACTCCTTTTTCATTAGCCCCTTCCTTCATATGGCCCTGAGCTGTGACCTTACGAAAAAAAAATGTGATTGCAGGCGTGGGAAAGAGCGGTTTTAGACCAACCTGATTTTCTCCCCGCAATTCACCTCTAGCTACCACCCATCACTTTGTTAAAACCGTGGTAAAAATTGCGGCCTGCTCTCATATTTTTAACATCCGAGCAAGTTCTGGCCCCACAATCCATCTCATCCGTCAATCTCTCGCTTTCGGCGATGATCCGTGATCAATGGCTGCTATCTATCCTCCTTTCCTATCTTTCACATGCCTTCCCAAACCTCCATGATTTGTCGGCATGTAGCTCTCTTCCAAACCAACGACTACGATTGATTCCAACTTTTTGGTCTTCGGGAGTTTCAACTCTCAACTATCGCTTCCTCCTCAGTAGCTATCTTTTGAAGTGGAAGATCTAATGACACCTGCCACTACAGATATGCGGCCATGCTTTCCTCCGCGAATCCGGCCTTCAAGAGTTTCAGTTCTCAAACTCTCGTTTATTCTAGAGTGATCTCTCTAAAATGGCAGATCGTCTGCCACGCATCCTCCTAATCGACGACTCTGCTACCGCTTCGGGACTTTAGTCTCCTCAACTAGATCAACAGTCCTTCAGCTCCCTCTTTGATCAATGATCAAAATCTTCTTCGGGACTTCAGACTTTTACCCTTCCGCTTTCCTCCGAAGTTCTAGATCTGGCGCCATGTGTCCACCTTCACATCGGCGGCTCTCATCCGCTTCAGAACTTCGGGGTTCGACAGTCTCAATTATCAACTGAGACCCTAGTGAAATTCACCCGGTGATCCGATCTATCGACATGTACTCCTCCTGGTGATCAACAACCAGGAACTACTTCGGGTCTTTACCCAGAGTCCACAGACTTATGCCACCTGTCCTCTGGATCCGACAACTGACATTTACTTCGGGTCTTCGGAGTTCTCAAAACTCAACTTTCTCCTTCCTTCGAAGTGTGTGGATTTATGCCACGTGTCCACTTGAATCAGGCGGTTGAAACTTACTTTAGTTTTTCGTGTTTCAGAAGTTTCAAACTTTGTGTGCTCGTTCCTCCCAGAGTGCCTTCACCCGAAACTGATGGATTTCCGCCACGTGTCCTTCCAAATGATGGTGGTCCCAAATCACTTCAGGACTTCAGAACTTTAGTAAGTCTACTCTCTCCTTTTCCTTGGCTCCTCCTTAGAGGTGACCTTGGGCGGTTACCTCACTCAAAGACGCGATTGCGGGCACGCTCAAAGGTGGTTTGAGACCAAACTACTTTTCGTCCCGCAATTCACCTTGAGCCTACACGCATCCTTTCTCCAAAACCGTGGTTTGGATTGTAGCCCGCCCTTGACTTCATAAAGCTCTAGCACCTTCTATCCCCATAATGCGAGGTGACCATCGATCTCACGATCTTGACGATGCTTCTAAATGGACGACCAAGATCTACCTCCAACAGTTTAGATCTCTTCTGACTTAGAAGATTTTCTAAGTATTCAAAGGCATCGACCTTTGCTCATCCTTCGAGTCCGTCTATCGGGTCTCATCTTCGCTCACGTAAGCGTTATCTCTTCTGAGCTTTAGGACTTAGAATGAGTCTGTCTCCCATGCACTCCTTGCATTATCTCTTCTGATCTTTTTGATTTACTCAGTCTCCTAAGGGTCTCGACCCTTCTGTTTCCTTTCAAAGGAAAACTTCGTGCCCTCCTAGCAACCTTCTACTCAAAGCACACCTTGCTGAGCGTTTTCTACAGAGTGTTCAACAACTTTGTGAGTATCTTCCTCTAATACTCTTCTCCCTGAACTCGACAAAGAGTTCTCTTTGTGCACACTTGCACTCGCTCGATGCCCACCTCGTAGATCCCTACAGAGTTCTCAGTGACTTTATCTCTCTCTGAACTCAACACTGAGTTCTTCCTGTGCACTCCTTGCACTTCTACTGATGAAGGTTCAACGATATCTCTCCTGATCTTCTCTGAGGTTAACTTACCTTTGGCAACACACTCCTTGTAGACAATTTGCATTCCTTGCACTCAGAAACTCAAAGAAGAGAAACAATTGAAACTTATTCGTTACTTCACCAGTTCACACATTACTCTGCGGTCCAACACCACTTCTGTCGTGGTTTTATGATACCGCTACTCCTCCTGAGCTTTTTAACATGACCTAGGTAACCTCTTGGCACTCAGGAATGTTCTGAGGTTCGAAATTGGTTCCTATTAACACAATTTCCACCTGAAACTTCGGGTCTAATGACCACTTATCTAGCCCATCCAGGTTCGATGTTAAAACCTTGGCTTTGAACTCGAATTTTTTCTACTTCGATAACAATTCTTTCGAAACTTTTTCTTCATTTTCTACTAACATGGCCCATCTAGGTTCAGTGTTGTAACCATTCTATGATACCATATTGTAACATCCCCATCCACCAACAGGTCAGGCAATGCCACTACTCCTGCAACTCTACTGCTCTATTCTGATCTGTGATGACTTCAACCTTAAATTACTGGGCTATGCCACACAAAGATACTTGCAGAAAAACATACACATCCATATAAACATAGAATGACTATTCTACATATATATAACATAATAATGCAGAAATAACAATAAGCCTACACATGCAACATATACAACATATACATGCAATCCTTATCAATTACAACATATGTTCCATTACACATCATGTAAATAAACATAAAAGTGGTACTTATCTTTTATTAGAAGACCACCAACTATGTGCAGTGATGCAGTAAGGTCTTCCACCCGACCTCCTGCTCTCAGGATCGATCAAAAATCCCCTTCTGATCCGTTGCGGCTCTTTATATTCCCTCGGGAATCTCTGCTAAAAACCCGATCCACAGGTCCTGCTGTCCCTGCACGGTCTTCTGCACTCACCGTGGATTTACCTGACTTAGTTTCGGGCTTCGGGGTTTCAAACTTCCCACTGTCAAGAGTTCTTAACCTCTTGACCTCTCGATCCCCGAATTACCGATGCGCGCCCCTTGTACGTGCTAGCCCCTCCTGGCTATGCCCCCAGTCCATATGACCCGCGCCCATATGACCACAACCCTATACTCCCTCCGGGGCTCCTCCTATCAGAGTTTCGACGCATGCAATGTCAATATGTAAACGTCTCTAGGACCCGCGATCCTCTGATCCCCGATATGCTCCTTGCGCATTAGCCCTCCTGGCTCAGCTCCTGGTCCATACGACCACTACCCACAAGACCTCAGCCTCATGTCTCCAATCGGGACTTCAGGGTTCACCATACTGAAGTGCATAAACCCTTCATCCACGGGACTCCCGATTCTCTGGATCCCGATGTGCTTTGGCCTTAGCCCCTCCTGGCTATGCCTGGTCCATGTGACCGCTGACCCCCCGTGACCGCAGTCAAACCTCTCGTCAGGGTTTCGAGATTTTCAATGCCCCGATGTACATGTCCACGGGGCTCGCGATATGCTGATCCCCGATACAATCTGCCACCTGTCCTCCGCCGACTCCTATGGCCCGCACACAATTCTCTGCCTGTCATAGTGTCGCATTTCGCGACTTTGCAACTCCAATTGTCGATGTCCTCAAGACTCACGAAACTCCGATCCCCGATGCACCAATCCTTTGATGGGCTCACGGCCTTGACCTGTCAACAGTCCTTTTGCTCCATCGACATTTCGGGCTTCGCGATGCCGAAATGCTCGATCTCTTTGTTCACGGAATCCGCGATTAACTGATTCTTGATGTGATGTCAGCTAGGCCCCACAACACGGAGCTCTCGCCTTTTTGCCACTTGTGAAGTCGAAAGAATTCCTCTTCCAACCTCTGATGCCTGATTCCCCGATATGGGTAATCTTGCGACATGCGTCTGCTTCCAAACGAACGGTCCAGATCAAACCTCGCTAATTCGGGGTTTCTGATGTCGAGCGACCAAACTCATGTCGTCGAGATCCCTGAGATCACGAGCGCCGAATTCCTGATATGACCCCATTCGAGATTTCACTTCTGTTTTGCTGTGTGAGGTTTAATTCCCTCGCAACTCCTGACAGATCTAATGGCTGTCGGCGATCCTGAGCCAGATCTAATGGCTTAGATTTGTTCTCCTTCTCTACGCTCCTTCGGCTGCTCCCTGGATGCGAAAACCGATGGTCCTGATCTCCTCGGCCTATCCGATGGCTGCTGTTTCTCCCTCTTGAGCTTGTACGTTTTCTTCCCAGACTTAGAAGAATTTAGATTTCTCCAAGGCCTCAGCCTTCTTCTCGATTTTCCTCTGCGAGCTCCTCGATTCTGAGCTTATGTTGCGCGTATAAAACTGCTAACTCCTCCTGATCTTATTCTTCTCGAATCCTTAAAGGATTCCAACGTCTGCGTTCCTGCAGAGTCTTCGCATGCACATGCTGGTGCTAACTACCCTGAGCTTTCTACCAACGTTCAAACCCCTTGAGGGATTTTGGCTTCCTTCCTTCTCCCACAGATGGAGAATATAATGCCTTCCTGGCAGTCTTCYTGCTCAAGCAACCTCTTGCTGAGTCTTTCTRGGTGTTCAAYAACYTAGTGAAGATCCTTCAGTGGATACTTCCTCCAGCTCCAGAACTCAAAGAGTTCTCTTCTTCCCCTGTGCTTATCTGCACACTGACTCAAATGCCCACCTGGYAGRGTTCCTTCTTCCACAGAACGTTCAACAGTTTTGTCTTCTATCGTGCACTCCTTGCACTTGCTCTGTGCCCTCCTGGMAGAGCTCTCAGAATCCTTCGTGATTCTGTTCCTTCTTCAAACTCTCAGCAGAGTTCTTCCACAAATGCACCRCARTGYATATTCTCAATGCCCACCTRACAGAGTCTAACAAAACTTACAACAGAGTTCTGTCTGCAACTGTGTTTCTCATACACARCCTTGCCTCCAAGGTGTTCAACAACCTTGAGGTCTTTCTTTCTTCTGAGTTGTTGATCTCCAKCTCCTGTGCCRTAGCACGTCTCTGTCTGACTCCGCAKAGTTCAGAAGTGCATCAGTGCACCGATATTCAGAGTCTGSAGCACTTTGTCACGCCCTCCTGGCATTAAACCTCAAAKACCTTCATTTGAAGTCAAACAGACTCCCTGCAAATGCATGATAACAACATATACATCTACAACATACATTCACAATATGAAAAACACTCACAGACATCCATTCAACACAGAACTTATGCGGGAAAAACTGTTGTTTGCATTAAATTGGCAAATGCCTGTATTTACAAAGTGTTCCTGAGCACGACCTGTAACAAGGTCTCGGATCCTTTCTTCTGCTCTCTATTCGCAGACTCTAACCTCACTCAAAATGAGATCTGGAAATCTCTTTTACCTGAGGGGCTCATTGAGCACTTCCCTCTAGGCTCACCTACCCTATTAAATTACATTAAAGGGCTGTCTAGTCCGCTATCCGGATCTAGATCTCAGCCTTACAAATATTAAAGGCCGAACTACCTAACGCCTGCACAAAGGCACGACTTCCCATGGCTCAACAACCTAAACCATTAAATTACATTGAATTCATATTTCTAAATGAGGTTGCACCTCCCTTCAATGCGCGATTTGAATTCGCTGGCATGGCTGCCTGACGTGGAGAGATGCTCCTGCATCAAACTCCTCAGCTGCAAAATCATGAGCTCCTGCTCATGCGCTTCCCCTCTAAGCTATTGGAATCCTCCTGGATCCCAAATAAACCTTTGGAGCTTTCCATCTACTCCATTCTGCTGCTGCTGTTGTTGCTTCCTTTCTGCCCAGCCTCTCCTCACTGACAGTCTCTACTGATCGGATCATCAGCTCCATGATCTCTTCGATCGCTTTGTCCAACTGCTCCCCTGGCTGGTTCTGCTCATGCAGTCTCCTCAACTGCAATTTTTTTTGGCACATGGGCAGATCACCATGATCTCCCATGCCTTCTTCTTCATCTTCCAACTTCACCTGTTGGATGTGCATGCTCTGCACTTTCACCCTTTCTTCCAGGGCTTCTATCTGCTGGCACAGATCAGCAAAGCATATGCTGTCTGTGTCTTCTTCTTCTTCTTCTGCTGCAAACTCCCATGTTGCAGTCTCTTCATCTTCTTGGCTGAAAATATCGAGCCATTCCTCATAATGCTTGTCTTCCTCTTCTGCTCCCGCTTCTTCTGCTGTCAGCTTAAGTGCTGCAACTTCTTCCCTTTCAGCTCCCTGGCTGAAATCATTGAGTCGTTCCTCAGAACGCTCATTCTCTTCTCTTTCTTAGGCAGCTTCCAAAGTCTGCTCCAATTCTTCTTCCCTGACAGTCACGGTTGACTGTTCTGCCTCCTCCTGGGAGAATGGTAGGAATACCTCGATTCCCCCAATCATTAGAAGATTTCTTTGATCTTCCACTGCTGTCAGCTGCACCTGTTGATCCAATTTCATCTCTGAATTTATGAGACCCTCAGATAGTCTCATCTGCTCATCCCTGCCCACCTGGCAGTTCAAGATGCTTCCGCTGCCCTCCTGGAAGTCCTCGAGATCCCGCAATAATCTCCTTTCATTGCCCAGCTGGCAATGTAAAATTTCCTGACTCTCCTTCTGATAGTCCGTGAGATCTCCAGTTGATCTCAAATCTATTCCCTTGCCCACCTGGCAATCTGGAAACCTTCCACTGCCCTCCTGGCAGTCTTCGAGATCCCGCAGCGATCTCTCTTCATTGCCCACTTGGCAAATTGAAATTCCTTGACTGTCCTCCTGACAGTCTGTGAGATCCCGTAGTGATCTCAACTCGTTGCCCTCCTGGCAATCTGGAATTTCTTCTCTGCCTTCCCGACAGTTCTTGAGATCATCAGCCGATCCCATTTCAATTTCTTCACCGAGAATTTCTCCAATTTCTGGTTCGCATACCTGAACCATTTCCTCCTCTGTGGCCTTGAGGTTTTCAGCGTACCTCAACGATCCTTTCAACAACCTACGCCGTCTTATGACCATCAGCTCCTTGACTGGCCACTTCACCTTCGACTTCTTTATGGGCCACTCATATACCCATCTCGACTTCTTATCCTGCCGCATCTTCATTTCGAGCTTTTCCATGTCTGCCCTTATTTCAGCGAGCTCTTTATCCATCTCTGCGAGCTCTTCTGCCTTGCTCTTCTTTCTACGGCCTTCAGTAGCCATCTTGCCATGTCGATATGCCTTCCTAGCAGACCTGCTGTTGTCACTCCGCACTAAGAGTGTTTCCAACTTCATCTTACAGTCCTCCTGACTGCTTACGGACTATTGCCTACTTGCGAACAATCCTTACAGAGTCTCCAACGCTCTGTCTTCCTTCACCTGCAATATACAGATGAAATCCTTGCTCTGATATGACTTGATGCAGTAAGGTCTTCCACCCAACCTCTTGCTCTCAGGATCGATCAAAAATCCCCTTCTGAGCCATTGCGGCTCTTTAGATTCCCTCGGGAATCTATGCTAAAAACCCGATCCACAGGTCCTGCTGTCCCTGCACGGTCTTCTGCACTCACCGTGGATTTACCCGACTTAGTTTCGGGCTTCGGGGTTTCGGACTTCCCGCTGTCAAGATTTCCTAATCTCTTGAACTCTCGATCCCCGAATTACCGATGCACACCCCTTGTACGTGCTATCCCCTCCTGTCTATGCCCCCGGTCCATATGACCTGCACCCATATGACCACAGCCATATACTCCCTCCGGGGCTCCTCCTATCAGAGTTTCGGCGATTTCAATGTCAATATGTAAACGTCTCTAGGACCCACGATCCTCCGATCCTTGATATGCTCCTTGCGCATTAGCCCTCCTAGCTCAGATCCTAGTCCATACGACCGCTACCCACAAGATCTCAGCCTCATGTCTCCAATCGAGACTTTGGGGTTCGTCATATTGAAGTGCATAAACCCTTCGTCCACGGGACTCCCGATTCTCCAGATCCCGATGTTCTTTGGCCTTATCCCCTCCTGGCTATGCCTAGTCCACATGACCGCTGACCCCCCGTGACCGCAGTCAAACCTCTCGTCAGGGTTTCGAGCTTTTCAATGCCTCGATGTACATGTCCACTGAGCTCGCGATATGTCGATCCCCGATACAATCTGCCACCTGTCCTTCGCCGACTCCTGTGGACCCCACACAGTTCTCTGCCCGTCGTAGTGTTGCGTTTCACGACTTCGCAACTCCAATTTTCGACATCCTCAGGACTCACAAAACTTTGATCCCCGATGTACCAATCCTTCGATGGGCTCACGGCCTTGACCTGTCAACGGTCCTTTTGCTCCATCGACATTTCGGGCTTCGCGATGCCGAAATGCTCGAACTCTTTGTTCACGGAATCCACGATTTGCTGATTCCTGATGTGACGTCAGCTAGGCCCCACAACACGGAGCTCTCACCTTTTCGCCACTCGTGATGTCGAAAGACTTCCTCTTCCAACCTCTGATGCCCGAGTCCTCGATATGGGTAATCTCGCGACACGCGTCAGCTTCCAAACGAACGGTCCAGATCAAACCTCGCTAATTCGGGGTTTCTGATGTCGAGTGACCAAACTCATGTCATCGAGATCCCCGAGATCCTAAGCGCTAAATTCTCGATACAACCTCGTTCGGGATTTCGCTTATGTTCTCTTATGTGAGAGCAGGAGGTTGGGTGGAAGACCTTACTGCATCAAGCCCGTGACTACAGTCAAACCTCTCGTCAGGGTTTCAGGCTTTTCAATGCCCCGATGTACATGTCCACGGAGCTTGTGATATGCCGATCCCCGATACAATCTGCCAGCTATCCTCCGTCGACTCCTGTGGGCCCCACACAGTTCTCTGCCTATCGTAGTGTCGCGTTTCGCGACTTCGCAACTCCAATTGTCGACGTCCTCAGGACTCACGAAACTCCGATCTCTGATGCACCAATCCTTCGATGGGCTCACAGCCTTGACCTGTCAACGGTCCTTTTGCTCCATTGGCATTTTGGACTTCGTGATGCCGAAATGCTTGAACTCTTTGTTCACGGAATTTGCGATTTGCCGATTCCCGATGTGACGTCAGCTAGGCCCCACAACACGGAGCTCTCGCCTTTTCGCCACTCGTGAAGTCGAAAGACTTCCTCTTCCAACCTCTGATGCCCGAGTCCCCGATATGGGTAATCTCGCGACACGCGTCCACTTCCAAACAAATGGTCCAGATCAAACCTCGCTAATTCGGGGTTTCTGATGTCGAGTGACCAAACTCATGTCATCGAGATCCCCGAGATCCCGAGCGTCGAATTCCCGATACGACCCCGTTCGGGATTTCGCTTCTGTTATGCTGTGTGAGGTTTAATTCCCTCACAACTCCTGATAGATCTAATGGTTGTCGACGATCCTGAGCCAGATCTAACGGCTCAGATCTGTTCTCCTTCTCTGCGCTCCTCCAGCTGCTCCCTGGATGCGAAAATCGACGGTCCAGATCTCCTCGGCCTATCCAATGGCTGCTGTTGCTCCCTCCTGAGCTTGTACATTTTCTTCCCAGACTTAGAAGAATTTTGATTTCTCCAAGGCCTCAGCCTTCTTCTCGGTTTTCCTCTACGAGCTCCTCGATTCTGAGCTTATGATGCGCGTATAAAACCACTAACTCCTCCTGAGCTTATTCTTCTCGAATCCTTAAAGGATTCCGACGTCTGTGCTCCTGTAGAGTCTTCGCATGCACACGCTGGTGCTAACTACCCTGAGCTTTCTGCCAACGTTCAAACCCCTTGAGGGATTTTGGCTTCCTTCCTTCTCCCACAGATGGAGAATATAATGCCTTTCTGGCAGTCTTCCTGCTCAAGCAACCTCTTGCTGAGTCTTTCTGGGTGTTCAACAACCCAGTGAAGATCCTTCAGTGGATACTTCCTCCAGCTCTAGAACTCAAAGAGTTCTCTTCTTCCCCTGTGCTTATCTGCACACTGACTCAAATGCCCACCTGGAAGAGTTCCTTCTTCCACAGAATGTTCAACAGTTCTGTCTTCTATCGTGCACTCCTTGCACTTGCTTTGTGCCCTCCTGGCAGAGCTCTCAGAATCCTTAGTGATTCTGTTCCTTCTTCAAACTCTCAGCAGAGTTCTTCCACAAATGCACTGCAACACATATGCTCAATTCCCACCTAGCAGAGTCTCACAGAACTTATAACAAAGTTCTGTCTGCAACTGTGTTTCTCGTACACAGCCTTGCCTCCAAGGTGTTCAACAAACTTGAGGTCTTTGTTTCTTTTGAGTTGTTGATCTCCAGCTCCTGTGTTGCAACATGTCTCTGTCTGACTCCGCAGAGTTCAGAAGTGCATTAGTGCACCAGTATTCAGAGTCCGCAGCACTCTGTCACGCCCTCCTGGCATGAAACCTCAAAGACCTTGTTCTGAAGTCAAACAGACTCTCTGCAAATGCATGATAACAACATATATATCTACAACATACATTCACAATATGATGAACACTCACAAACATCTATTCAACACATAACTTATGCAGGAAAAATTGTTGTTTGTATTAAATTGGCAAATGCCTGTATTTACAAAGTGTTCCTGGGCACGGCCTGTAACAATGTCTCGGCTCCTTTCTTCTGCTCTTTATTCATAGACTCTAACCTCACTCAAAATGAGATATGGAAATCTCTTTTACCCGAGGGGCTCATCGAGCGCTTCCCTCCAGGCTCACCTACCCTATTAAATTACATTAAAGGGCTGTCTAGTCCGCTATCCAGATCTAGATCTCAACCTTACAAATATTAAAGGCCGAACTACCTAACGTCGGCACAAAGGCACGACTTCCCATGGCTCAACAGCCTAAACCATTAAATTACATTGAGTTCATATTTCTAAATGAGGCTGCGCCTCCCTTCAATGTGCGATTTGAATTCGATGGCGTGGCTGGCTAACTGGCTGGCTGACGTGGAGAGATGCTCCTGCATCATGCAGACCTTCCACGAACCTCCCACCCATATACCACGCTGCTCATCACGCTCAGTAGTGGGTCACCCCCAAGCTGGGACTAAGCTCCACCCAGGGCAAGGGAATCCTAGACTAGATCGAGGTTATAGGAAACTACACAAAGCAACCAAAATGATTATCTCCAGGAGCCTTCTTACGCCCACTCTTCATGGACTCTCATTCCCCACATGCCTGTTCCACCTGGGAGTATACACCTTCACAAGCATAGTCCACCGGTGCTTCACCTCCCTCTCTGGGTCTCGACAGCAGGCCAAATCAGGAATTCTTAGAGCTCTGTAGCTGGTGCTGGACTCTCTCTAAGAGAAAACCACTTCCCAACAAACTCTCTCACCTGGAGAGAGCTGCTCATAGGCTTGAAAACCTGCCTCTTCTACCACGGGAAACTCGCTTCTTCAGCACACTCCTCGACTCAACTCCAGCCAGATGAGGACAACATCAACGGTTCAACACTCATTCGCACAGGGATGACAATAGCAACAACAGATGGGCATGGCACCACAGGCGACAACATCCCACACTGAAACATGACACATCTAAGGAGATTACTTAGGTGTCGGGTTACTTAGAAGACACAGAACGTCCCACAAAGTACCGATTTCAGGATGCGTGACTATGCAGAGGTCGATCAGGTTAGACGACGGATTAGTCCACGGGTTTTTCCCACTGGTTTTCAAAGTGCGTGACCAGGAACACAATGAAGATGTAGACGCAGAGGCAAAATGGGTTCAGACGCCCCAGATCCCAGCGAACTCAGGTGGAGGATGACAGAATGGGAAGCGAACCCAACAACGTTGGCTTTCCCAGCTATAACTGCATGCACCCAGGTTGACACTTGTCTTCCTGGACCCGCATGAGTTCCACTTAGCACACGTTCCCTTTACAGGAACTTAGGACAACACTTAACATGTCCACCTTAGCCTTCAGGAAATAATAATAAATTATTATCCCCTTTAGAGGTAAGCCCCCTAGCTTAGCCCCTGGGCCCACACACTTAGCCTCCTCCCTTACCCAACTTYGTGGAATCTTAGTCCCCCATCACTCTTTCTTMATGGTCRGTCTGCACGCAGCGATGTTTATATTTTATTAATGATCTGCATAATTACATATACAAAATCAGGCTCCTGGCCTTTAACACCKAGGCTCGCTGGCCTAGTAAACACATAAGCCCACCAACTTATCAACACTTGGCTCACMAACCTATAAACATGATTACAATTCATAATATCATTGGGGCTCATCCTTGGGGATATTACAAATCCYRTCATACCAAAGTCTGGGAGCCTGATTAAGACCATACAAGGCCTTCCTTAGCTTGTATACATGAGTGTCTTTGTTATGCAGTACAAAACCATTTGGTTGTTCCACAAAGACCTCYTGTTCAATCTTTCCATTCAAGAATGTTGTTTTTACATCCATCTGATGTAACTTCCAACCCATAACTAAAGCTAATGAAATAATAACTCGAATGGAGGTATACTTGKCTACATGGGAAAAATTCTTGCCGTAGTCAATTCCTTCTTTCTGAGTGAAGCCTTTGGATACAAATATTTCTTTGAACTTTTACACGCTCCCATTGGCTTCATGTTTGATCTTGTAGATCCATTTGGAAGAGACCAATGATTTGTCCTTTGGCCTTGGCACAATGTCCCAGACATTGTTCTTTAGAATAGACCTGTATTCCTCAAGCATGAAATCCTTCCATACTTGTAATTTATCTTCTTCTTCAAATGAAGAAGGTTCGACATCACTGATGTTGCTCATCAATGCAACATAGCCTCCAAACATGTGAGGCCTCTTACTTTCCCCTAAATTACCTTTGGGGGCAACTATCTTTTCTGCTTCTTGCATTGTTTCTTTAAGCCATCCTGGCTTCTTTTTGGCTAGAGGTTCTTCAAGAGTTCTTTCCAACTCTTTAGCAGGTTCTATGGACTCATAACTTGGCCTCTCATGAGGTTCCTCCCTCTGAACATATGACTCTTCACTTTCAGAAGAGGGTGAAGCTGGCTGAACTGCTTCTAAATCTTGTTGAAGCTCTATGGATTTCTTGAATGTGGATTCCTCATGGAAAGTAACATCGTTGCTTACCTCTATCTTCCTCTTCCCTGGTAAATAAATCTTGTAAGCCTTGGAGTTCTCATTGTTCCCCACAAAAACCCCTTTCTTTCCCGAGGGTTCCATCTTTTTCCTCTTCTCCTTAGGGACATGAATATATACAGGACAACCAAATATCCTTAGACGCCCTACTTCAGGTTTGATTCCTAAGAAGACCTCTTCTGGAGTCTTGTCTTTCAAGATAGCATGTGGACACATGTTATGAATATACATGACAATGGAGGTAGCTTCTTCCCATAAAGAATTTGGCAGATCCTGGTCAAACATCATGGCTTTTGTTGCCTCGCAAATTGTCCTATTTTTCCTCTCAGAAACACCATTTTGATGAGGGTTATATAGTATGGTCAATTATCTCTTGATTTTTGCTTCCTTGTAGAAATCCTCAAACTAGAGAGATTCAAACTCTCCTCCATTGTTTGTTCTAAGGGTTTTGATGTGTTTCCCTGTCTGCTTTTCAATAAAGGCTTTATATTCTTTGAATTTATCAAATGTGTCACTTTTAGCTTTAAGAAAATAGATCAAACATTTTTTTGAGTAATTATCAATAAAAATGACATAATACAAACAACCATTGAGTGAGGGAGATGACATGGGACCACATATATCAGAATGAACCAAGATCTAAGATGCCCTGAGCTCTATTGTCACTACTTGGAAATGCTTTCTTTATATTTTTACCTAAAATGTGTCCTTTACAAATTTCATTTTTACTAACAGAAATAGAGGGCATGCCACATACCATATTCTACAGATTTGGAAGTGCTTTGAAATGAATATGTCCAAGTCTTCTATGCCACAACTCATTGGAGATGGTTGCATCATGAGCTAATTCCTGAACCGACTATCATATCACAACATACAATCCTCCTCTGCGAGACCCAATAGGTTCTATTGTACTCAAGTGACTACCTTGATCCCACATAAGTTCCTTCTTGTCCTTGAAGATCACCCAATATCCCTTATCCTCAAGTGTTGCAACTGATAGTGGATTCTTCCTGAGCCCTGGATCATATAATACTTCATCCACATGAAGCATAACCCTAGATTCCAATCTGAAGGAGATAGAGCCTACTCCCTCTATCTTGTAGAATTTGTCATCCCCAAGCTCAACCTACTCTACAAAAGATTTTGTCTTGAAATATGAGAGGATTTCCTTGTACCCTATCACGTGCTTTGATGCACCACTGTCTACTAACCAAGTTTTCAGCCCTGTGAAAACTATACAAGATAAAGCATAAACCAGGTAATATTCTTTTCTAGTTTCTTTTTCATTAGAAGGAATTTTTCGTTTTCTTTTGGATTCATCATCTTGAACAGTTGAGGCATGATGTTTCCCTTTCCTTGGATTTTTCTTCCTATACCAATAGTCTTTAGCAAAATGACCCAACTTATTGCAACTAAAGCATTTAATCTTAGATGCATCAATACTCTTGCCTTTGAACATACCTTTGGTGTTTGAATTCCTCAGAGAGCCTTTATGGAAAGTGACTTTCTTCTTTCCCTTGAATCTTGATGCTAATGCTGAATGCTCTTCTTTGGTTGGCTCGCTCCTGGTAGCAGTGTGGCTCTCCTCTTGGAGGAAATCATGTCGCAACCTCTCAAATGTGGGCTGAATCTCTCCCCCACTTACACTGGTTAGGAAAGTCTCCCATGAAGAAGGAAGACCATCAAATATGGTGTGCACTAAATCATCATCATCCACTGTGACACCAGTGACCAAGTTTTGATCTCTGATCTCGACTATCCTGGAACAAAAAGATGCTACTGATTCACCTTTCCCCATATTCAAATACTTAAGCTTGTGCTTAAGTGTCATCTTCTAACTTGGGTCATGTTTCTCATATAGATTTACCAAGGTATCCATACAATATTTGGAAGTCATTAACGAGGTCATTGTCGACATTATGTTGTCTTTGACTGAGTCCAAGATGATTCACTTGGCCTTAGCTTGACTCTTCCTAAAGGCCGATCTTCTTGCATTAGTGATGGGTTCCTCCACCACTATGGTCACATACTGCCCAAGTTCATGCGCCTGCCAGATATTCATTATCCGAAGCTTCCACACATTGAAATTGGAAGTTCCCTCGAGCCTATCCTCGCCCCTGACTGAAATGGAGGATGCCATGGACCTTACAATGGAAACTTGATCGATCTTGCTTGGATCTGTGTGTACCCTGGTGCTACACTTCAACAAGCTTATTCACACCCTAAGCTATGATACCACGTTAAATTATGAGTTTGATTCAATACATAAGTTTCTTTTACTTTTGACTGTACTTTTGACTTAGATTCTTAATGCATAATCAAAACTGAACAGTAAAAACCATAGAAAATAACCAACGTGCATTTTCACACCATATGTACCCTGGGGAAACCCTATACACAGAGAAAAACCCCAACAAACAAACTTCCTTTATTGCAAAGATAATGTATGACCACTTACAATATATCCACCATGAAAAATATGCTCTTAAAGAGCTTGCCAATGAATCTAGCCTGACTGTAGACTATTGAGAGACTATGTTGTTATAATCTCCTGTTATAGACCAACATTGGAGGTGTAACTCACCGCCTTCTTGGACTGATATGGTTCCCTTTAATGGAGTGAGACTGCAACCTGTTATTGGACCGATACACAACCCTAAAATGGACTGATACTACGCCCTGTTGTGGATTGATATAGAAGCCTCCTGTGCACTGGTATTCACTGCCTATATTGACTGTTATAGCAGCCTCCTGCAGACTGATATGCACTACCTCTATGGACTGATATACTTCAACAGATTAAACAAGCACTCACACCCTCACAAAACATAATGACAATAAGGAGGGTCAACCTCTGCTTATATAGGAACATAGAGGTGAAGGAGAGGGATTGAATTAGAAACTCTATTGCATACTAGACATAACTCGGATTTACATTTTAGTTCAAGTTTAGAACTTGACTTTACACTTCAGTTGCAACTCGCCCTTAACATGGCATTGCATGTTATGCCAACTCAACAATTGACTCGACCTTGACTGGACATGCATGTGAACTACTCAACATGCACATGACATGCATGCATGCAACATGCATCTAGACATGCATGCAACATGCAACAAAAACTTGAAAACTTTGACTTTGACTTAGACGTGCAATTTTGACTTTTACAACTCGACTCTTTACATGGCAATTCAAATTTCTTCATGGTGGATGGTGTTACACGTGCCAAATCACTAGATCAATAAATTTACATGATTTGCAATATCAAGAAGATTGTTCGTTTCTAGCTCACAAGAACTTTATGTTCAACCTAACTTTTGCTAGATTCATTGACTTTTTCTCATGGCTCACAAGGATTGACTAGGTTCACAGAGGTTGTACATTCCCCCTGAATTTTGCACTAGTCTGTCTATGCTCACAAAGGTGTACGTTCCCCCAATCTTTTGCACTAGACTATCTATGCTCATAGAGGTTGTATGTTCCCCCTAAATTTTGCATTAGACTTACATCTTGACTTTTGTCTTAGACTTACAAGGCTTCTAACTTTTCCTTGGCTTGACTCACAAGATCATATAACATCTCATTCGTCCTGAGTTTTGGTTTGAATCACAAAGGTTGTACGTTCCCCCTGGATTTTGTCAATACCTCACAAGACTGGTTGATTCTCCAAATCTCCCTGGCTAGCCTCAGGGTGGCCCATATGGCCCCTCATTGGAGAATTATTGTTAATACTGCCAAATTTAACAGGGTTTTCCATTAAACAAACCTCATCAATCATGAAGTTGCTAAAATGTTTTAAATGGATTTGTATGACCCCTCATTGGAAACATCTACTTATTCTTTCAACATTGAAAAAAAAAACCATCTAAATCAAACATCATATGGACAAGTTACATGCTTTCTAAATTAGATTGATTAAGTTTAGCCAAAACCCACCCCAACATATCACATAAAAAAAAAATCCACACGACACACGATGTATCGCCCCCCAATTTTTTTTTTAGCCCTGATGCCATGAAGGTCGAACTAATAAGAATGAAGTTTGGGGCACATAAACATGGTGAATGATGTGATTAAATTAAATTTTTAAAAAGGAGGAGGGTGCACAGGTGGCATATAAGACAAGTTAAGGTGAGTTGGCATGAGACAAAGTCCGAAAGGACAACATTTTATTGTCCCCTCTTAACACCTCATTACCTTAAAAGCATGTCGGCCCTCTCAACACTTATATCATATCTCTTTTCCAATTTTATCGACTTTAAAAATGATTAGATGCCTATACATCAGAACCTTAAATCATTATATACACTAATACATTGGCCTAAAAATATTTTTTGGACTCCACATATCAACAAAAAAATATTTTTTTGGATTTGACGTATTGACACAATTTTTTTTTTGGCCTCGATATAATAACACTTTTTTTTTTGGCTCCGATGTATTGGTACAATTTTTTTTTTTACTTCAATACATTAACCCGTAGAAAGAAAATTAAGTCTCGATAACATGAGGGAGGGACGGATAAAACAAAAAGTTAAATTTTGACTGAGGTTTAGTAGGCGTAGTTAAAACACAATGCATATTACCCTAGACATTGGCAAGGGCCCAACACAATACATAAGGAAAAACATATCTTATGCTGTTTTTGCCATAACTTTTGACCCCAAACCCCATTTTTCATGCTCCTCTCTTTTTTTCCACGGGGAAAGTTTCTCCTTTATATTCAGCAGTATATAAAGATTTTACAATGTAGCAATCAAATTGCCCGAATACAGAGTCCCGTGTTTGCTGTAGGCAGCATGCGGCCTGTCAAAGATGGTTAGAAATATCTGCTATAATAAGACTAGAAATGTCTGCCATAATAGTGCATGCAGACAGTCAAAGACGAACAATATTATCAGCCTTGTTCACGCTCTGATCCAGGCTCTGATGCATGTTTTTGCCAGGTAGTATGCTATGATCAGCACGCAGGCTGTCATGATCTTGCATATGAATCTACCTAATTTATAACTGTTCCATGTTGTCTCCGAGTAGCACAAATGACCTGTAACCAATACAGAGACTCTTTTGTCAGTTTGTTATTCGGCGGCCTGGTGTCATCCACATCAAAATTTGAGGTGTAATGGGGGACCCTCGTTGTCGTCCTCCCATCGGGCAAAGGTTATGAGACCGAGAGGCCGAGTTAGAGCCAGTTTAGATAGTTGGTCTGCAGTGGCATTTTCTTCCCTGTAGATGTGAGAGGCAGAGAAGCTCTTGAAGAAACTTTTTGCTTCAATGGTTCTCTCTTTCCAACATTCCAGTGCTGTTGATCGGAGCTCTGCCTTGTCATTTATCCAGTCAATAATGACTTTGGAATCTTCGAGAAGTAGCAAGACTTCAATGTTTAGCCTTCGAGCCAGGATAAGGGAAGCCCATGCCCCCAATAGTTCGGCTTTGGTGTTGGTTCCTTGTCCTCCGTTGAGCATCCATCTGTAGGAGGTATGGGGGCTGATGAAAATATCGCCTCTCGCCCTGCAAAAAGATCCATCTAATTGGGCTGCTCCATCGAACAAGGCAGTAGCTTTGTCAAATGGAAGTGTTGTAGCAAATCTGCTGATTTTCTGTGTGGTGGTGGGGAGAGAAGGATGGTCGACAACAGATAGTATGATGTTTGTCACCAAGTTAACCGAAGGAGGTTTTTCATAAAAAATGGTTGCATTCCTTGTCAACCAAACACTCCAACAGATGGTGGCTGGCAACGAGAAGTAGAGCTGGTGTCTTGAGCACCAGGATTTGAAGCAGGAGAACGACGTAAGTCCAAGCCACTGTTCGGTTATTTTTAGAGTCGCTGTGACTTGATGCTAGACTTGCCATGTAAAAATGCAGCTCACGAAGAGATGGTGTGATGTTTCACTATCCTCCTTGCACAGAATGAATCGGTTAGGGCCTGACCAATCCTTGCTCTGGAGGATATCCCAGACTAGTATTTTATTCTCCGTCAACAACGAAGTGAATAATTTGAGTTTTAGCGGACAGTTCCACTTCCACAGCCGGGTGCGCCAGGTCTGATCACGAGTGGGCCAGATTTCCTCTGTCAATGCTTTGTATATGTTTCGGACTGATATGATTCCACAATTATCGCCACCTGTCTAGATGAGAATGTTAGGTCTCTCCTGTAGGCGTATGCTCGCCTCATTTAGATGATGTGTGTATCTGATCCATTCCGCCGAGAGCTCTCTCTCTAGATTCAGCATGGAGCTAGTAATCCAGGATTCACCAAGTGAACTACTGCTGTGAGGGGCTTTTAAGTGAAAGAGATAATGTAAGCCTAAATTGTGTAAGCGCTCCAACAATCTAGGAGAGAGCTGGGATTTTATTCCCATGCCGAGGATGTCATCTTTGCCAATTTCAATGGCAGTACCAGTGCCCGACAACCACGCGATCCAATGTAGAAGAATAGGTAGTGTTCTTTGAAGATGCTTCCATGTCTGTGAGCCCCCCGGAGGAGAAAAGGTGGCTGATCTGAGCCAGGAATGAACCGGCAGGTGGGAAAGATATTTGTCTTTTATAAGGTTGTTCCAAATGCCAGGTACCATCAGTATACGCCAAAGTGTATTTGCTGAGAGAGCAAGATAAGTAAGGTGCAGATTCCTCAGGCCCCAACCACCTAGTGATTTTGGCTTTGAGAGAGTTTCCCACCTACAGAGATGGAAGCCTTTGCTTTGCTTGCTACTTTTCCAAAGAAAGGAAAAGATCAACTTGCGTAGATTCTTTAGCACAGATTGTGGGATGTGTGCCAGCACCATCCAGTACACCGGGAGGCTCTCCAAAACTGCCTTGATCAATATATATCTGCCGCCTATGGATAAACATCTATTGCACCAATGTTGAATTTTGCATTCAAACTTTTCATATAACCAGCACCAGTCCTTTGCTTTGTAGCTTGTGGGTTTGATAAAGTAACCTAAATAGGTGAAGCCCGTCTCTAGGTCTCGAAAACCAATGCCGAAAAGTGTTTTTAACTCTGACAGGAAAGCTTCCCTCACGCCTGTGGCCAAGAATAATGACTTCTGAAAATTTATTTTTAGGCCTGTAACAGAGCAGAAAACATTTAGCACATTAAATATTTTAGTCCATTCAGACAAGGAATCCAATGTCATAATAACCGCGTCATCTATGAAAAGTAGATGTAAGATTTGTGTTAGTCTAGAAGCTCTAATTCCTGTGAGCTTGCCAACTAATTTGATTTTTTTTAACAAGATGCTGAGGCATTCTAAGACTAGAATGAAAAGTAGGGGTGAGAGGGGGCATCCCTATCGTAGTCCTCTTTCGTTGTGGAAAGCATTTGTAGCCTTGCCATTTACTAGGACTGCCAGGGAGGTTGAGGTTATGCAGCCCATCATCCAGTTTGTTGTGGCTGCCCCAAATCCATACTGGAGAAGGATCAGATGTAGAAAGTTCTAGTTTACACAGTCGAAAGCCTGTTTTAGGTCCAGTTTTAAAAGGACGACAGGTAAGTTTTTTGTTTTTATGTTGTGTAAGCACTCCTGTGCAGTGCCAATGGCGTCAAGGATTTGTCTTCCCTTGAGAAAACCAAGCTGCTCCTCTGCCAGTGCCTGGGAGAGAAGAGGGCGAATCCTGTTTGCAATGATCTTGGTGATGATCTTGTAGCTGAGGTTACACAGCGAGATCGGTCGGTAATTCAAGAACTGTTGTGGGTGATTCTGTTTTGGAATCAGGACAATAAAAGTGTTGTTTAATTGTTTGTTAATCAACCCTCTGTTCTTCGAATCCTCGACAGCCTCCAGTAGATATTGACCCATTAAATCAAAGTAGTGAAGGTAGAGTTCCACGGTCCATCCATCGGGACCGTGACTTTTTTCTTTTTTAAAGCCTTTTAAAATCTGGAGGATTTCCTCTTTTGTGCAGGGGGCTTCTAAGGTTCTCACTTCCTCTTCCGTGACCATCTGTGGGAATAGTTGAGCTATATCTGTCTGCTCCTTTATGGAGATATTCTGATCTTCTTGGAAAAAGGTCTTGAAGTACTTGTATGCTTCTCGTTTGATGTCTACTAACCTGTGAGCGATGCTTCCATCCTCTGCCTCAACATCCCAAATAAGTTTTTTATTTCTACGGTGGCTGGCAAAGCGGTGGAAGAACCTGGTATTATTGTCACCACTAATGAGCCAGAGCACTCTACTTTTTAAACGCCATCTGTTCTCTTCTACCTGTAGTATGTGCAATCGGATAGCCTCCAAAGTGTGTAATTTTTCATCAATGTCTTTCTTCTGGGAAGTCCGCGCTTTGAGCCTGTGTAGAAAAGAGATTTGAATTTCGAGTCTATTCATGGTGGCTGTGTCATGCGCTTTTTCCCATTTCATCCAGGTGATAGTGTTTGCTTTTAAACTCTTTAGTTTTCTGACCAGATTTCCCTGTGCATCTCCTGTTTGAGTGTGTGTAGGGTCTGTCCATACCATTTTTACTATCTGGTCGAATGCAGGCTCCAACATCCATGCCGAATTGAACTTAAACGGGTAACTCATCCCCGACCTTCCTTTTCCGAGCTGAATGCAGATGGGTGTGTGGTCGGACAAGTAGGACAGTTCAACCCAGGCCCGTGCCATGTGTGATGATTTTAGTAGGTCTTTGGATATCAAGAATCGGTCAAGACATTTTTCAATGCTGGAGGAGCCTATTCTCCCATTACGCCATGTGGGAAATAGTTCCGTTGGTTCCAAGTCCACTAATGCGTTTTTTGTGAGAAGAGAGGTGATGAAGGTCGCTAGAAAGTCGATTTTTTCCTTGACGCCCCAGATCTCCTTTGCGCTGAGCGTGAAGTTCAGATCTCCGACAATTATGAGATCTTTTATTGCAAGTAGTCCAATGCTGTTGAGCTTCTCCCAAAAAATTCTGTGTTCCAGGCACGGGCCATAGGTATTGAGCAGGGTCAAGGAGGAGTTGAGTTCATAACAGGTGCCGGTTAAAATAATACCACCCGGACTAAGCATAGAAGTGAATTCAAAATGTAATGGATCCCAGGCCGCCAGGAGTCCGCCTGAGTTTCCATTAGAGCTAGCTGCGCAGACCATCCAGTCAGGTCTGAGGGCAAAAAGGAAGTTTCTTGCAGCTTCAGCTGCCACCAATGTTTCTTGTAAAAAAATGACCGTCGGTCTGGTTTTTTCAAGTAGACGTCTCATGGAGGCTAGTTTCAGGAGTCCTCCAACCCCTCTGATGTTGAGGGAGATAAGTATCATGGTTTTTCCCGAGATTGGGCTTTTATTCCTCTAAGTGCCCGGTTTGTTTGATCAGTAGGTTGTGAGGCTGAGCTTGATGCCTCCGCGTTTTCCTTTTTCCTTGTGCTATGTGTTTTGAGAGGCGAGATCTCCGAGGCCAATCCTCTGGACCAAGAAGGTGCTGTAGCATTGTGCTCTTTCACTCCTGTGGTTGATGCTGTATTTCCAATGGGATTCGGGGGTTGGGTGAGTTGTTTTCCAAGGTATA
>JZKD02S1671405.1:80078-100152 GCA_000966675.3 Picea glauca | reverse complement strand
TCTTTAGTATGCATTAGTATGCATTTGTAGTTAGGCAATCCGACGGTCACGATATGTTCCCAACATAGAGTGATCTGACGGTTCATACTCTCCTCGATATTAACGGCCATTGATCTGTGGTTTAACACCTGATTGGTCCATGATCTCTATTTAAAGAGCATGGAGGGTCATTTGCCGATGATCGAATGTGAGAAACTCTCTTGTAAAATATCTCTGTAATCTTTTTCTTTGCATTAATAAACTGCTCCAAGTGGCCGTGTTGGCTGGGGTCGTGGATGTTTCCCCGTAGGGGTTTTACCACATGAAAACATCGGTGTGTTTATCTTTGATCTGGTTATGTGAGTGGTTACTGAAGGTGTTCATCCTCTGTTGGAATACCTGTGTTGTCGAACATGAAATACCACTGAAAAGTTATTGAAGGGTTCCTTGACTAAATAGTGGCAATAACCATGTTTCTGTATAACATCTGAGAACCTGGCCTTGCACTCCTCTTAGTGTCCTCTGCGATTTATTCGCTTCCTTGGGAAACACTACTCTGCAAGATGGGTGTTGTTGTATTCTTTGTGTTTTTGGTTTAATTTCCCTGCATTTTTATAGTTTAATTTCTCTACATTTTTATGGTTTAAACTTTTGCGTTTTGCTAGAAGATGCCCCCATCTTTCCTCACTATTCTCTGAAATTTATGGGTTCTATTTTGTTGGAGGATGCCCACGTTCTTTGGCCACCCAAACTCTACGAGTTGGGTTGTTACTTCTCTGCATTGGTGTTGCATTTCTGGGTCAGTTTTCCTGTGCGATATGCTGGAGGATACACCTACGTTTTCCAACCACCTAATTTATGTTTTCTCTATTGTATCCTCGCGTTTTGTGTTACCCATTTCGACGATTAACACCCATGCGTTTCAACCCTTTTTAAACTCTGTGTTTTTTCCTTACACCTCTCTGTGATTTGTGGATTACACATCTTCGCGTTTATGACTCTTGCGTACTGGTTTGCCATTCTAGGTTTTGATTGGAGTGCGATTGGGTTGTAAATCTATGCGTTGGGTTGAAAGTATTGATTTAGTTGCCTCTGTATTGAAACTGGTTCAGTTTTCCCTGCAAACCACGTAAATTACCATTAAACCCTGTCGGCCTTATCAATCTGACATTGGAAAACCCTTTAATTTTGACAGCTATCCTTGTTATTTGCAATTTTTTTTTATTTCTGGATGATTTCATTTCAGGACCTAGTCGTGCAATTTTAGAAATCACCTCTGGTAACCACAGTTTCAACTTCCCTTACTTCAGAACGTGATTTTGGGGTAATAGGTTATTTCTACCTGTTTTAGTTGGTAACATTCCAATTGTGTCTTTCCTGTTACCTCTGTGCGTTTTTATCCAGTTGAAACCCTTCTACCTTCATGAATTAGAAATTACCTCAGCGCGTTTTCCTGGGGCATATCCTTTCTGGCGATTTGCCTTTAATGTCTACTATCGGTTATCTTCGCTGAGTGGTGAAGTTCGTTTAGGAGACTCGATTTCCTGGAGATCGTGGCCTGTTACCCACGCCTTACCTTAATACTCTTCTAACAGCTCATTGTTCAGTCTGCGCCTTCACCGTTGCTTGTTGTTGGGGTGTCAGCGTGATCTCCCAGAGGGATTGATTATATATTGCTACCATCTTTTAAACCCTGATGAATTTCAGGCATGCGCGCATCAGCGGCCGCTTGGTCTTTGGCAGGCGCTCCCAGCTGCTGTTTTTATTGCCATTGACAATTCCAACAGTGTTATTAAGGCTTGTTGTTGGGTGACAAAATTACTGATTTTACATTTCGTAAGGGTTTAGTTATTGTAACTATTATTGATGAATTAGGTAATGATTAATTAATGTTGTTGTAACACGTAAGGGTAGGGACTTTATTATTTTTAAATTGCAATGCTATCAGTTTAAAGGTATCGATATGGTTAGTTCTGGTCTGGTTGTTGTAGTTTCAATTGTTTTTAATAATAAATAAAATGTAAATTTCCTTGTTATTTAAATTGAAATGTTATTGTAATGTAGAAGGGATGATATGGTTATATTTAGGGTAATGTTGTTGTAAATTTATTATGATTGACAACATATAAAGGTAAGGTTCTTGCAATATGAAGAAGGCTAAGTTAGCATTGCGACTTATGAAATGTGAGCTCCTCTTGTTTATTTGCGATGTTTTTATTCATGTAAAGTCATTGAAATTGTGTGGTTGAGACATATACAATGTATGTAATTCTAATTCATTGCAAGGGTGTAGTAATAAAAAGGGTAAGGTGGTTATCCTGTATGGTAAGGGATAATGCAGCCTTATTGTTATTGATAAAAATTAAAATGTTGGTAATTGTAATTTGTTGCAAGCTTTTCGAACATAAAATGTTAAGTAGGTACCATGTATGGTAAGGGTTATGGTAGTTTTGTGGTTATTAGATATCATGTATGATGTACTGTAATTGTAAATTATGGTCAGGATATTGAGATATAAAATGTATGTTGTTATTATGTTACGGTAATGAACTTATGCGCAAGCCAAAACAAGCCAGTAATAATGCCCGAGACATTACCATTAACCACCAGCGAATGGTCTGAATCTCAAACATGTCTGTTAATGTCCTTCACCACTTGCTATAGATTATTCCTTGATGCTTTATGCACTTAGGACTTGCGAAGACTGGCTCGTAATGGAGGGTGGAATAGACTCGATCAATTACACTGCTTGTTGTATAATGGTCATAGTCTTGAAATTCGATTTTAAAGTACACCTCCCATGCAACACTGAATCGAGTAATTTAATGAGTTATTAATAATTCAATATCACATTTTTCCTTAATATAGATAACCTTGTTGACTGCGATTGATGGTTGTGTCTTTATCATTGGCTTATTAGGCTTGGTCTTATTGTGTCAGGCACGACGTAGGCACCTCCATGTTCCTCAGAACAATCACCAACCCTGATACCTTAAATGGTTAAAATTGACTTGAGCCTGGGCTTGAGCATTGCTTATGTGTCTTGGAGGTCCTAAACATTGCAGGGTAGGATGGATGGGTAGTCAGTCCGACTTATTTTCGAGTGATCATCATCATTGCATGCAGTTTCCTATTGTATGTCTTAAGTCTTCTTGTGGTGTTCGTCGTGCTTGCATCTTGTTCGTCGTCAGGGGGCGACGCAGAGTCGAACGTGTTGTTGTTTCCTTTGCACACGCACACACACACCTTAAACAAAAAAAAAAAACTTTTTCACCTGTTATCAGAGTTTGTTGTCGTAACGAGGAGGATTTTTACATATGGTATCATAGTGGGTTCGACCCGCGACTTGGGATTCGCTACGACTTTCGTCGACATGATTTGATTTTATTATACTATTGTTGATCGAGTTGAATGTGTGCATGCAGGTAATCATGGTTAGAGGACGTCGCAGAGGCAGACGACTGGGTGCTAGGGGAGGAGGCGTGACACCTCCAGTACCATCCATACCCGAGGGGTCTAACCCCCAGAGAGGCGAGAAGGTTCTCGGACAGAAGAAGATAGCAGTGGGAGACATGGTCAGTATGATGAGGTATTTGCAGCGCATGTCCGAGGCACTGATCAGCCGATTGGACAGAGACCAGGCCAGGGCACCGTCACTCGCTGAGGTTTCGCCGCACACACCGGCCGTTACAGGTAGCATTCACCGTGAACTCGAGAAGGTTAAATTTCCCAAGTTCTTTGGTGCTCCGGATGGCACCGCCATCGAGGCATGGTTGGAGAATATGGCGATGTGCTTCGCACTTCACGATTATACCTCCAACATGAAAGTCCACATGGCGGTCTTTCAACTGAAGGGGAGCGCTCTGCTATGGTGGAAGACGCTCCTACCGCAGTTGAACATGGTCGTTGAGGATGTGTCATGGGAACTGTTCGAGGAACGGTTCTGAGAGAGGTACCTTTTCGAAGAATTCATTGAGTGTTAGCTCAATGAGTTCAATGCCTTACGACAGGGAGGTCGTAAGGTGCCCGAGTACGAGGCACGTTTTATGGAGTTTCTCTGGTATGCTTTGCACCTTAACACAGAAAAACTTAAGGTCAACAGGTTCGTGCTTGGCCTTAACAACACCCTGCATGAAAAGGTTAGGATTTTGATGCCTCAAACCTTGCATGATGTCGTCCAGAAGGCCCTCATAGCATAGGAGGAGCTTATCAGTGGGGATCAGACTAGGACTCCAGTGAGACCAGCAGGGCAGGTTTCATCTGGGACACAACAACACCAGACGCCATTGAGACACACGTCGGGATATCGTGGCTTCTAGAGGGGATCCACTTTCACTACACCCCAGAAACCTCTGTGTCAGTAGCGTACACCTTATCGGGGACCACAGCATCAGCAACAACATCGCCCGCAGCAGCAACAATATAGGCCTGTTCAGCAGAACAGACCAGGGTTCCAGGCCGGTGGGTCGTCATCTTCTACTTCGGGTACCAGGACTACTGGGCCGAAGAAGGGGTGTTGGACGTGTGGTGAGCCACACTACCAGTGCGACTGTCCGGTGGAGAGGACCAGAGCGTCCGGATCAGCTGGACCCACTACAGTTGGAGATATGGGCAAGGCCCATCAGATTCATGCAGTAGTGAATAACTACCAGGTAGAGCATCTGTCGACTATGCTCAAGATGACGGGTACTATCGCTGACCAAACCCTTATTATTTTGATAGACCCAGGTGCTACTGAGAGTTTCATTTCTGGTGCAGTGCTAAAAAGGATTAAGGTAAAGACAGTTGAACAGGATGAGTTTAGCTTCATAGAGATGGCTTCGGGAGCCAAACAGAAGGTTGGAGGAAAGGTTATGGGCTGTTCCCTTAACCTGGGAGATTTTTTCACGAGGGTCAACTTGTACGTCATGATCTTAGGATCTTATGACATCATGATTGGTTGGAATCGCATGAGGTGATACTCAACTGTAAGACGAAACGGTTGAGCTTGGTTGATGATGAAGGACAGAGACGTGGGATTTTAGGCCGAAACCAGGGAGTTTCCTTGAGGTTCGTCTCTTCCTTACAATTACGGAAAAGTATGCGCAAGGGGTGCAAGCTTTATGCGATCCTCGCGCTAAACAAAAAGGCAGTAGAGAAAGGTCTAGAACACCTTCCGGTGGTAAAGGAGTTTGTGGATGTATTTCAAGAGGAGTTACCTGGGATGCCACCGGAAAGGGAATTGGAGTTTACCATAGACCTGAAACTGGAGACCGAACCGATAGCTAGAACTCCTTATTGGATGTCGACCCCAGACTTGCAAGAGATGAAAATGAAATTGAAGGAGTTGTTGGAACTAGGACTGATACGTCCTAGTGTGTCACCGTGGGGTGCACCTGTTATTTTCATACAAAAGAAGGATGAATCGTGGAGGATTTGCATTGACTACCGTCAACTGAACAAGGATGCGATCAAGAATCAATATCCCTTACCAAGAATTGATGATCTGTTCGATCAAATGAAGGGTGCGATGGTGTTCTCCAAGATCAATTTGCGATCAGGGTATCACCAGTTGCGGATCAAGGAGGATGACATCCCTAAGACCGCCTTTAAGATGATATTTGGACATTACAAGTTTATTGTTTTACCATTTGGACTGACAAACGCCCCAGGAGTATTTATGAGTTTGATGAATGGGGTGTTCCGTGAGTACTTGGACAAGTTCGTCCAAGTATTCATTGACAATATTTTGATCTACTCTCGGATGACAGAGGAGCATGGAGAGCACTTGCGCTTGGTACTACAGTGTCTGTGAGAGCACAAATTGTATGGGAAGTTGTCCAAATGCTCTTTTTATCAATCGAGGATTCACTACTTAGGGCATGTCATCTCCGGAGAAGGTATCGTCGTGGATCCATCAAAGTTTGAGGCTATCATGGAATGGTCTGCGCCGACGAATGTCACAGAAGTGCGTAGTTTTATGGGTTTAGCAGGATACTATTGATGGTTTGTCGAGGGATTTTCGAAGATAGCAAATCCGATCACAGAATTGCAGAAGAAAAGCAAGAAGTTTGTTTGGACTGAGAAATGCGCGGAAGCATTTTGGAGGCTTAAAGAGTTGTTGACAACGGTGTCGGTACTAAAGGTCCCTAACATGGATGCGGACTTCTTGGTATGCACAGACGCATCCAAGGAAGGCCTAGGCAGAGTCTTGATGCAAGATGGACGAGTAATCGCTTACATTTCGAGGAAACTGAGAAGGCATGAGGAGAACTACGCGACGCACGATTTGGAGTTATTAGCCATCGTATATGACTTGAAGGTTTGCAGACACTACCTTGTTGGATGAAAATTTGAACTAAAAATTGATCATTGTGGACTACAACACATTTTTATGCAAAGAGACCTGAACGCGCGACAATGACGTTGGTCGGAATTGCTTAGCGAGTACGACTTCGAGATTACTTACATAAAAGGAACAATGAACCGAGTGGTGGATGCTTTGAGTCGGAGGCCACACATATTTTCGGTGTCGCCTCTTCATATGAATCTACGTGAGAATATTCTCACTTTACAGCGTGATGATGATTGGTACAAAGAGGTCGAGGGGTTTATCGGAAAAAACACCATGATGGTACCAGGATACGAGGGATTTTAATTTGATAGTGATGGGTTATTGAGGTTTAGAAGTCGGATTTACATACCACCAAATGACGAGTTAAGGATGTTGATCCTGAGCGAGGCTCATAGAGCAGTTTACATGTCTCACCCAGGAGTCATGAAGATGAGGGAAGACCTTAAACCCTTATTCTTCTGGAAGGGAATGAAGGTCGACATAGTCAACTTTGTGGCTAGATGTCTAGAGTGTCAGCAGGTAAAGGCTGAACATAGACACCAGGCAGGATTACTTCAACCACATGCCATTCTGGAATCGAAATGGAAAGTTATTTTGATGGATTTTATTGTTGGATTGCCACTGACGGGAAGGAGACACGACTCGATTTTTGTAGTAGTATACACTCGGACGAGGAGTGCTCACATTATTCCTTTGTGTACGATGTATTAAGCACTTGACATAGCTAGAGTTTTCATCAGTGAGATTTTGAGGCTACATGGCGTGCCTAAGAGGATTATATCCGATCGAGGATCGGTGGTTACTGGATGATTTTGGACGAGTTTCCAAGAGGCCTTGGGAACTCAACTTAACTTTAGTACTGCGTATCACCCAGAGACTAACTGACAGACAGAATGAGAAAACCAAACCTTGGAAGACATGTTGTGCATGTACGTGATGAACCAACAAAAGCATTGGGAGGAATTCTTGCCTCTAGTAGAGTTCACTTACAACAACAGTTACCAGAGCACCATTAAGATGGCGCCTTTTGAGTTTCTTTATGGGTGACCGTGTTAGATGCCCTTGAGTTGGGATCGGATTGAGGATAGGGTCCTGGTGGGACCAGAAGCAATCCAAGAAATGGAAGAGAAAATACAAACCATAAGACAAAGGATTAAAGAAGCGCAGGATCGACAGAAGAGTTATGCCGATGCGCACCTAGTCGACCGTATTTACGAGGTCGACGATCGAGTCTTCTTGCGGGTTAAACCGAATAAGATTTTGATCAAGTTTGGAAAGGGAGATAAAATCTCTCCTAGGTTCGTGGGACCTTTCGATATTGTGGAGAGAAAGGGGCCCGTGGCCTATCGACTAGACTTGCCTGATTCTTTGAGGCGTATGCACGATGTTTTTCATGTATCTGTTTTGAGACATTATATTAGTGATCCTACACATGTAATTGACATGAGTTCCTTGCAGGTATCGGATGAGGGTGCACTCACAGCTAAGTGAGTCTGCATTTTAGATCATCGCGTTTGACAGTTACGACGTCGAACGGTAGATCAGGTCAACGTCCAGTGGGACAGTTATAGTCTACACTCGACGACCTGGGAGGACGCATATGATATGCGCCAGCAATTTCCATTTTTGTTTGATAGATAGACTTATGATATTGTGATACATTTATTTCAGAATTTATACTGAGAAACTTCAGGACGAAGTTTAGACCAAGAGGGGGTGTATGTAACATCCCGCTCTAGCGCACTGAGAAAACTTATTCTTTGAGGACACTTGCTCGCAAGTGATCTGGAATTTTATGATGATAAAACATTTATCCTTGATTATGATGCATTATGATAGATGACATGATTTTGTACTTCTTTGACATAGACAGGTGCTATTGACTCAGTTTTATTGAGTGTGCAGGGTTTTGGACCTTGAGGATGCAGAGGCATCAATGGAACCCCTTGGACCCCGAATTGAGTCAGGGAGTGTGCTATTTGGGTTGATTTATTTACTGTGATATTTCATTTGATTTGATGATGATGTGGACATGATCTAACATGATTGTTGATGATGCAGGCTGACGATAGCTTGCCGACCAGACTCACATATGGAGTAAAGGGGCCACACATGATTTCCATAGAGGTTGAGGGAGAGGGGTGGACAACAGCCCTGCCACAGCCTACTAGCACTCCCGTTGTGGCTCGAATTGTAGGTTAACGATTACCTAGTTCGAGAGGATCCACGATGTCATGAGGGAAGACTGTGACAGTTGCTCATGATGATTCTAAGCAGCGCGCAATAAGGCAGGAGCCTTATTCCTTAGAGCCCTTAGTCTCCCACAAGTTCACCTGGTGGAGTGTTGACTCCAGGGGTTATAGATGTCTATCAATCAGTCAAGTTGGCGAGTGGCACCCTTGGAGCACGTGGTGCATCCTGAAGGGCACGTCGCGTGAAAGAAACATAAGTTGGTGAGTGGCACGCTTGGAGCACGTGGGGCATCCTGAAGGGCACTTCGCACAAAAGAAACGAACGAGGCGAGTGGCACCCTTGGAGCACGTGGTGCGTTCTGAAGGACACGTCGCATTGATGTTGATAAAGGAAACAAACCTAGATGGCCTTAAGACATTTAACACCTTAAGAAATGATTAAAATGACTTCCCTAAATAATTGTCGCCCAGTTTAGAATCTAAACCTATGTCTAAAACTTCTCTAGGGTAAAATTTTGTGTTAGCCTTAAGAAAAAGACCCTATAAAAATAAAAATAAAGAGATAAACTAAAACCCACTTAAGTAATAGTTTTAGTCTTCTTAAATTTAGAGGGTAAAATGAAGAGAGGAATAATTTAATTAAAATCCGTAGTTTTAAATTGTAAAGAGGAATTAAATTATTTAACTTGTGGAAGTATAAAAAGATTTTAAATTAATAATAAAGGGAAAGAGTAAATAGCGCAACTGCCATTTTGGGCTCTAATAAAAAAGGGAAAGAAGGGAATAATAAGAATTAGGAAACTAAGTAATGGAGGAAACATAATAAAGGAAAGTTGGAAACTTATGGTAAAAAGMGAGGTCAACATAGTAAGGAATCTGCAATTAAGAACCTTCTAATTTGAGCTAATTTAGCAACATCATTTTAGGGAAAGTATTTAAAACATGTAAGGGGATCTAGGAACACCTAGGAGTAAATTTAGGAGCAACTCTAGGTGGGTGAGGGAAATGAGTCAATTAATAATTTAAAGAAAATAATTATTGGAGGAAAGAGGGGGATGGACGACACTTCTGCGAAGGAGAATATTTAGAATATTTTTATTAAAACTTATTTAAATTGTGATTTAGGGAAAGTTGGAGGTTCTAAAATTCTATAAAAGAAAGGGAAGATGAGGAAGAAGGGGATCGGTTGTTAGTGTAATGTTACGCTGTTGGAATTGTGACTTGACTGATTACTTGTGGGGAGTTGGGTTTTCTCAGCTCGGATAGGAGTGGTAGCTCGGCCTTGCGAGACGAGCTGGGAAGCTAGACATACCATCTAGATAGTGTGTGGCCCCTTTGCAGCTCGGGGGGATAAGGGGGAAGCAGAGTACCCCTAGCGTTGGCTGGGAAGTATCGGTGAGGTCGCAACGGTTGGCGAGCGGGAGCGGCATGGAGCACGGGACGTTCTTCGAAGCGACCGACAAGGCAACGGTATTATTTCTATTTTAGTAGAATAGAATGTGATATGATTTCTGTTTAACGGATGCAAATGGATTGAATGGACGAATTTAATTATTTACTCGGCGATTATAGTTGTATCTGTGGTAACTGTTGTTTTATTTTAAACTTTCATGTGACAATGTAACATTGATGCAAATCATGTATCAGTTTGTATCACCTATGTTTCTTTTGTATGAAATACCACTGGCAAGTTATTGAAGGGTTCCTTGACTAAATAGTGGCAATAACCATGTTTCTGTATAACATCTTAGAACCTGGCCTTGCACTCCTCTTAGTGTCCTCTATGATTTCTTTGCTTCCTTGGGCAATGCTACTCGGCAAGATGGGTGTTGTTGTATTCTCTGCATTTTTGGTTTAATTTCCCTGCATTTTTATAGTTTAAATTCCCTGCGTTTTTATAGTTTAATTTCTCTGCGTTTTTATGGTTTAAACTTCTGCGTTTTGCTGGAAGATGCCCCCAACTTTCCTCACCGTTCTCTGAAATTTATGGGTTCTATTTCATTGGAGGATACCCACGTTCTTTGGCCACCCAAACTCTGTGAGCTGGGTTGTTACTTCGTTACATTGGTGTTGTGTTTCTGGGTCGATTTTCCTGTGCGATATGGTGGAGGATACACCTACGTTTTCCAACCACCTAATTTCTATTTTCTATGTTTTATCCTCGCGTTTTGTGTTACCCATTTCAGTGATTGACACCCACGCATTTCAACCCTTTTTAAACTCTGCGTTTTTGCCTTACACCTCTCTGCGATTTGTGGATTACACATCTTCGCGTTTATGACTCTTGCGTACTGGTTTCCCATTCTAGGTTTTGATTGGTGTGTGATTGGGTTGTAAATCTATGCGTTGTGTTGAATGTCTTGATTTGGTTGCCTCTGTATTGAAACTGGTTCAGTTCTCTCTACAAACCACGTGAGTTACCGTTAAAACCTGTCGGCCTTATCAATCTAGCATTGGCGAACCCTTTAATTTTGACAGCTATCCTCATTATTTGCATTTTTTTTTATTTCTGGATGATTTCATTTCAAGAATCAGCCATGCAATTTTAGAAATCGCCTCTGGTAACCACAGTTTCACCTTCCCTTACTTTAGAACGGGATTTTGGGGTAATAGGTTATTTCTACCTATTTTAGTTGGTAACATGCCAATTGCATCTTGCCTATTACCTCTGCACGTTTTTATCCAGTTGAAACCCTTCTACCTTCATGACTCAGAAATTACCTCAACACATTTTCCTGGGGCATCTCCCTTCTGGAAATTTTCCTTTAATGTCTACTGTCGATTATCTTCGCTGTGTGGCGAAGTTCTATTAGGAGACACGATTTCCTAGAGACCGTGACCTGTTACCCATGCCTTACCTTACCACTCTTCTAACAACTCGTTGTTTAGTCCGCGCCTTCACCGCTGCTTGTTGTTGGGGTGTCAGTGTGATCTCCCAGAGGGATTGATTATATATTTCTACCAGCTTTTAAACCCTGACGAATTTCAGGCATGCGCACATCAGTGGCCGCTTGGTCTCTGGCAGGCGCTCCCAGCTGCTCTTTTTATTGCCATTGACAATTCCAACAGTGTTATTAAGGCGTGTTGTTGGGTGACAGAATTACTGATTTTACATTTCGTAAGGGTTTAGTTATTGTACCTATTATTGATGAATTAGGTAATGATTATTTAATGTTGCTGTAACACGTAAGGGTAGGGACTTTATTATTTTAAATTGCAATGCTATCAGTTTAAAGGTATCGATATGGTTAGTTCTGGTCTGGTTGTTTTAGTTTCAATTGTTTTTAATAATAAATAAAATGTAAATTTCCTTGTTATTTAAATTGAAATGCTATTGTAATGTAGAAAGGATGATATGGTTATATTTAGGGTAATGTTGTTGTAAATTCATTATGATTGACAACATATAAAGGTAAGGTTCTTGCAATATGAAGAAGGCTAAGTTAGCATTGTGACTTATGAAATGTGAGCTCCTCTTGTTTATTTGCAATGTTTTTATTCATGTAAGGTCATTGAAATTGTGTGGTTGAGACATATACAATGTATGTAATTCTAATTCATTGCAAGGGTGTAGTAATAAAAAGGGTAAGGTGGTTATCCTTTATGGTAACGGATAATGCAACCTTATTGTTATTGATAAAAATTAAAATGTTGGTAATTGTAATTTGTTGCAAGATTTTCGAACATAAAATGTTAAGTAGGTACCATGCATGGTAAGGGTTATGGTAGTTTTGCGGTTATTAGATATCATGTATGATGTACTGTAATTGTAAATTATGGCTGGGATATTGAGATATAAAATGTATGTTGTTATTATGTTACGATAATGAATTTATGCGCAAGCTAAAAGAAGCCAGTAATAATGCCCGAGACATTACCATTAACCACCAGCGAATGGTCTGAATCTCGAACATGTCTGTTAATGTCCTTCACCACTTGATATAGATTATGCCTTGATGCTTTATGCACTTGGGACTTGCGAAGACAGGCTCGTAATGGAGGGTGGAATACACTCGATCAATTACACTGCTTGTTGTATAATGGTCATAGTCTTGAAATTCGATTTTAAAGTACACCTCCCATGCAACACTTAATCGAGTAATTTAATGAGTTATTAATAATTCACTATCGCATTTTTCCTTAATATAGATAACCTTGTTGACTGTGATTGATGGTTGTGTCTTTGTCATTGGCTTAGAAGGCTTGGTCTTATTGTGTTGGGCGGGACGTAGACACCTCCATGTTCCTCAGAATAGTCGCCAGCCCTGAGACCTTAAATGGTTAAAATCGATGGGAACTTGGGCTTGAGCGTTGCGTATGTGTCTTGGAGGTCCTAACCATTGCAGGGTAGGATGGATGGGTATTCAGTTTGACTTATTTTCGAGTGATCGTCGTCATTGCATGTAGTTGCTTGTTGTATGTCTTAAGTTGTCTTGTGGTGTTCGTCGTGCTTGCGTCTTGTTCATCGTCGGGTGGTGACACAGAGTCGAACGTGTTGTTGTTTCCTTTGCACACGCACGCACACACCTTAAACAAAAAAAAAAAACAAAAAAAAATGTTTGCACCTGTTATCAGAGTTTGTTGTCGTAACGAGGAGGATTGTTACAGTTATACATGTCACAACAATGAAATTCAAGAAATGCATGAGAAAGGGTTGCCAATTTTACACTATCCAAATAAATAATCTGTTAGAAAAAAAAGATAAGACCAACTTGGAAAACTTTGTTGTTCTACGGGAATTCAGAGATGTATTTGTTGATGAAATACCTGAATTATCCCCTAGAAGGTAAATAGACTTTTCCATAGACTTGCTACCTAGTTCAGCCCCTATCTATAAATCTCCTTATCGATTGAGTTTGCCCGAATTGACAAAATTAAAAATACAGTTACAGGAATTGTTGGACAAAGAGTATATTAGACCGAGTGTATCACCATGGGGAGCACCAGTCCTCTTTGTGAAAAAGAAAGACGGTACTCTGAGACTATGTATCGATTATAGACAATTGAACAAAATGACTATCAAGAACAAGTACCCCTTACCTAGGATAAATGATTTGTTCGATCAAGTAGGTGGGGCCAAGATCTTTTCAAAGATGGATTTATGATCTGGTTATCATCAAGTTAGGATAAAAGATGATGACATAAGAAAAACAACTTTTTGAACAAGATATGGACACTATGAATTTGTACTTATACATTTCGAACTCACTAGCGCACCAGCCACATTCATGTGTCTAATGAATAGTATTTTCAGTCAGTACTTAGACAAGTTCATACTGGCATTTATCGATGATATTTAAGTCTATTCTAAAGCATAAGAAAAACACGAAGAACACTTAATAATAGTTCTACAAACTTTGAGGAAGCACAAACTGTACGCTAAATTCGATAAGTGTGATTTTTATCAAAAGAAAATATAGTACCTAGGACATGTAATTTCTATAGAAGGCATTGCAGTCGACCCTGAGAAAATAAGAGCCATCATGGAATGGTCGGTACCTAAATATGTAGCAGATATCTGTTCCTTCATGGGAATCACCAGATACTATCGCAGATTTATAGAGGGGTTTTCCAAAATAACCTACCCCATCACGTCATTACAAAAGAAAGGGACCAACTTTAACTGGTCACAAAAGTGTCAAGATAGTTTTAACAAATTAAAAGAATTATTGACAACTACACCCATTTTAAAGGTAGAAGACCATGATAAAGACTTTACCGTCTGTGTTGATGCGAGTAAAGAAGGGTTAGGTGGTGTCCTAATTCAAGAAGGACACGTTATTTGTTGTGAGTCCCGAAAATTAAAAGAGCATGAGTGAAACTACGTCACTCATGAATTAGAATTGGTAGCAGTAATACACGCCTTAAAAATGTGGCAACACTACATAATGGGCAAGAAATTTATGTTATTGACGATTAATAGCAGTGTAAAATATCTATTTAGCCAGCCAAATCTTAATACAAGGCAAGCAAGATGGCTATCCTTCTTGAGCGAATTCGACTTTGAGGTAAGACATATCAAAGGTAAGGAAAATAAGGTAGAAGATTCTTTAAGCAGAAGAGTCCATGGGTTATTTGAGATAAATATCAGCAGGGCAAAAAGTGATATGGAACAGAGAATAAGGACGGCAGGTAATAACGACAAAAATTACACTAAGATAATGGCAGAATTACAAAACAATACTACAAACTTAGATAAAATAGATTTGAGTATCGACAAAAATGGACTATTATGATTTAAAAATAGACTTTACATACCAGATTCAGCAGAGTTAAAGATAACAGTCTTGGACGAAGTGCATAAGAAACTATATTTTGGCCATCCAGGATACTAGAAAACGATAACAACACTTAGAAAACTATTTTTCTGGCCTAAGATGAAGGGCGAAACAACAAAGTACTTGGCTAGGTGCCAAGATTGTCAGCAGGTTAAGGTCGAACACCAGCATCCAGCTATCCTACTACAACCATTACCAGTTCCAGAATGGAAATGGGAGACCATATCGCTAGACTTTATTATAGGTTTGCCTAAAACTCAAAAACAGAATGACTCTATTATGGTTGTAATCGATAAACTCAGTAATTTTGCACACTTTATTCCTGTAAAGTCTACTTTTAAAGCTATAAATATCGCTGAAATATTTTTGAAAGAAATTTTTAGACTGCATGGTATTCCTAAAATGGTGATTTCAGATAGAGACATAAAATTCACATCTGCCTTTTGGAAAGAATTGTTTGCAGGGATAAATACTAATTTTAATTTCAGTACAAGTTATCATCCACAAACGGGTAGACAGACTGAAAGAATGAACCAAATCATAGAGGATATGCTCTGCATGTATGTAAGAACAAAACCGAACAGATGGGAAGACTACCTACACTTGGTAGAATTTTCATATAACAACGGGCACAAAACTTCGTCTAAGTTAAGCCCTTTCGAGGTACTATACGACAGAAAGTGTACGACTCCAATTAGTTGGGATAACCCAGTTGACAGACTTATGGTTGGACCAGAGATGCTATATGAAATGGAAAATACAGTAAGAAAAGTACGACAGAACTTGAAAGAGGCACATGACAGATAGAAAAGTTATGCGGACCAGAAAAGAAGACACTTGGAGTTTCAAGTCGGTGATCATGTTTACTTAAAATTCAAATCTCAAAAGATTTCACTAAAACTGGGGAACTGTGCCAAGTCGGCACCCAGGTTTTGTGGGCCCTTCGAGACACTAGCACGAATTGGACCCGTAGCATACCAGCTTGTACTTCTAGCTAATCTAAAAATTCATAACGTATTTAATGTTTTCTTGTTGAAAAATTATGTTCATGATCATACTCACACGTTCGATTGGAACTTGGTACAGGTGGAACCAGAAGGCGAGTTCTAGGCAGAACATCTGCGCATTCTAGACTGGAGAGAAATAGCACTTCAGAACAGAGTCGTCACTCAGGTAAAGGTGCAATGGAAGGAATTTAGTCCTGAGAAGGCCACTTGGGAGTTGGAGGGAGAATTACAGAAATCTCATCCAATATTGTTCCAAGAAAGGAACGAACACTGAGGACGGTGTTTTATTGAAGGGGGAAAGGATGTGACATCCCCCAAAAAATAAATTATTTTTGAATTTGAAATTTCTTAGGAAAATTATTTATGTTTTTGGTAAATTCGAATTTGGAATTTTTTTTCCATTTATGGCAATTCCAAATTTCGAATTTGGTTAAATGTAATTAATAATTATGATGGTTGGGTAGAGATCTGATTTGACCCAACTAACTATTTGACTATGACACTTGTATGAAACAAAATATTTTATATTTATTACTGGAAGAAAAATGGAACAACCATGTTGAAATCAACTGACCATGACTCCATGAGTGGGGAACATGTTGGAACTACCTCGGGGTTGATTATTACAAGTGGAAAATATAGGATTTGGCCATTGTTAGCCCCTAAAAATCAGGGATTTGGAAAGCTGCGAAAATTCCCAAAGGGGGAAAAAGACCTAGGCAAGAAGGACTTTGCATATATAGCATATGAGAGGAGGAAGGACGCTGAAAAGTATGTTGGGGAAAGAAATTACATCTTGCTATTATGAACACTGCTTGTTGAGTGAGGCAAGGAGGGGATTGGCTGAAGTTGAAGAGCATATGTCAAGGAGGAGTTATGATTTATCCCTCATGGATTCATGGTCAGGTAGGGGGTGAACTGGACAAGTGATCTGATTGCCCTGTTCTAAGGTTGGGAGGAATGTGATTGTTCCTTTTGTTATCCCAACATTTATCTAGATATTTTCTCTATTTTCCCTTATCGAATTGTGCCATTGAAATGATTGTATGTGCTGTTGTTCTAAATGATTACCTTACATTCATATGTACTAGATGGAATTATAGATTTGTTGTAGATTACTTGTGGAAATAATTATGTTGATAGAAAACTACATCTACAGTATCACAACAAGATTTTTGTTATAGGAATAGTGATATTTTATTGTAATTAATGGACTGATAAAACTCTTGAGTAATCTATCTGTTGTAGGAACAAAGTGTAAGTAACGAACTGCGTAGAAAAACCACTGTACATTATATAAATCGTGACAAGGACAAGGTTAGCTTGTATAAAGTAATCAAGCAGAAACAAATACGAATTCTAAAAGTGTCGATCTAGCATAAGTTCATATGTGGACAATGTATTCAAGTTCTATATTATTTTCCAACCTGCACAAACCAAAAACCCCAAATCAGAATGAAACTCTACTAGTATAGGAATTCACGATAGATTTATGTGACTATATGGAAGACAATTATGAATATATATGTTATCGGGTGAACTATTTCTATTGAAAATTCTTGCAGGATCAAGTGTCATTTCATCAATTGAAGGAGGGTATTTAGATTTACATACTTATATCTAATTTCACTCCTTCCAGATTTAAATATATACTCAAATAGGACTGCCTATCTGTATTTATACAACCATTAACTAATTAAATATTTTGGTCATTGTAACCTCTACTAAGACATGTGAATACATGCATAGAAATAAGTTATATAACTTCTATATACAGAGAATCAAGTCTCTGAATGTCTTTCATAGAAATTACATATATATATATATATATATATATATATATATATATATATATATATATATATATATATATATATATATATATATAGACCTGTCCCTATCTTATCAATTGTTCCATTAGACATGTGATTACAACTGTACGAAAGAGATACTGAATAAAGAATATGAAAATCTCTCATTTATTTGTATTACAGTCCAAGATTTATTTACCTAAATTGTAAATGAAATTAAAAAGTGTAGTCATGTACACATGATCATATCCTTATAAACCGTAAGTGAAGAAGTATATAGTAAATATATTAAGTAAGACCAGAATTGCAATCATATCCTTGCTAAGTCAAAATTGAAATAAGGAAGAAAATACCCTTTCATACCCTACAGTGAGGAAGATACAGACTTTTGATACTGAGTATGCATGTTAGGACGACAGTCCCGATAACCAAAATTTATGTACAGAGAAACAAAAATGGCAAATAAAATTATCCAAGAGTCCTTACTTTATTATAATTAGATAAGGAAAGGGCCTGTAAAATAATCTCCAAAGGAGTTATTACACATAGCAAACCGCCCCGGAAAACCCAGAATGCTTATGGGAATTCTCCTATTCTTTTTCTAGCCATTACAGGAAATCGAACGTAACTACCAAACTGCTTTAAATCTAAATGGAATTCATGTCCTTCAAAGTTCTTGAACTCTCGAAGATTTTATAAGGGAACTCAAATACCTTTTTCTCCTTTTATAAGAACCGACACCCATAATTGCACATGGTCGAAACCCTGCAAGGAAGTTACAGGTTTACATTAGCATTCATTACAAAACAAATATATAAGTCAAATGATAAATTTCAACAGAAAGAAGGTAATAAAAAAGAGTTTAGTCTAGAATAGTACTTAACTCATGCCATAAGGCAGTCGGACCTTTCTCTGCGCATATCTATGGAGGTCATCCTCGAACCCAGAAGGAGTGGAAGAGGACAAGGTCCACCTGACGGGTACCCTTGCAGCCAAAGGGGCCCATCATTAGTGAATGATACCAATCATGAAATTTAAAATATAATTGCAATGAATAAATCAATTATGAGAACAGTTAATATATAAATTGTATATGACATGCGATGTAAGTAGGCCGGGAAGCACAGTATAGAATAAACGTTGGAGTGGAACCTTTGTTGAACCGGATTATAGAAAATGTAAAAGGACATTCCCAGACCACGATAATCATACAAGAAAACATAAATAACACAAGGAGTTCCATGACTCTTCAACATGGTATGCCATGAGTTTGGTTTGGAAGATTGGTCACAAACGTAGAAATCACTTTCCTTAGCCACACTAGGCAGAGCGTAGAAACGTTTTTCAAAAAGATAGATTTGTTCCTTTATAAAGGGAAAGAAAGAAAACAAAACAATTTATGATATACCCAGTAAGGAAATTTTTATCTCCCGTCTAAAAACCACACATAACCTCAATAAAAACTTAACAGCAGGCCTCGCCCTACATCTACAGAAATACCGTAGAGGATATCGATGTTAGACAGTATGAAACCATAGGATTTTATTTTTCCCTTAAAACCCCCTACAGACATGATTTCTCTAAAGTCGGGATAAGGGGATAGGGTGCCAATACCTCTCAATAAGTCATAGATTAAGTCCACAGAAAGTTTCTACTCGTCCAAGAAACAAGATTTAACTCATGAAAATTATACAAAGTACCATTAATGGGAGACTCAAGTAAGAATAAAGGGGAAATTTTTGTTTACAAGGGTTCCTCCACTATAACAGAGAGTCGATCCACCCTAAAAAACCAGAAGTTAGGGAACAAATGATTACCAGGGAGAATGGATGGCTATAGTGGCCTATCGATCCATGTTACCTCCTTTTCGGCAGCCTGCACCTGAGAAAACCATACGTAGAGATTTTTTAGGGAACTCCACAATGAAACAGTGAACACATTAAACCCTTTATGATCCTTAGTTACACGTTGTAAATGATAAGAGTACGAAGGGTATTTGGACCATGTGATATGAATAGATTTGGCGTGTCTCGGTTGGATGAAAGACCAGGTGAGAAAATCATAATTCACATAATACAACATTGTCATTTAATGGTGATCTAGAGTCTTAACTCCTCCCGACAGTAGACCATCCTTTCCTCATCAAGAAAATTACGAAATCATTATCAGTCCCTTTGAAAATAGGTTTAGTTGGAATACGCCCATACCAACCGTTCACTATAGTTATAATACCATTCATTTGGGACTTCTTTGAATTAGTGTTTAGTTAAGATCAAGTCAAACGAGAATTAGGGATTTAGTCCTTATATATTACCTTTTTACATTCTTCTAAGAGATATAGTCCCGACTCCATTACCTTATATATAATGTATGAACCTTTCTCTAAGGTCAAATAAATAGTCTCACACGCAAACATAGGAACTCTCGACTAAGGGAGAGAAAGGGACTATAGATCCTAAGCCTAGTATACTAC